>JASANA010003571.1:0-18036 GCA_030248095.1 Ptycholaimellus sp. GST1_10 | reverse complement strand
TAATTATGAGAAAGCCTTTTTGTTGAACAAAAAGCAGAGCAGTAGCTTAGAATTTAGTGAAATTAAATTGCATTAGCACTGTTTGGTGAAGTGATGACTCAAAGCCTTGGTTTTATCGCAAGTGGGAAGGAAATGGTGAGGCCCATGAAGCGGAGAGGTTTGCGCACCAACGAAAACATCGCAGAACAATGCATATAAAGACAAAGCGGGACTTTGAAATCCACGTGCCTCACACATCCTCCGCCTTGACAAAGGGGAGGCGAAAGGCTAGAAATAAGTTGGCACAATGCCAGAATCAAGCCCAGATGGGCGATCAACATGAAAAAGTTGCCTGTATCAAATCAAAAGGCTGAGTCCTTCACAAAATCACATTGAGCAAAAAATCGGGGTAGATGAGGTGGAGGCCGGAAAGGGAGCAAAGCGAGACAGGCCAAGGCGGTTTGCCAAGTTTCTGGGACGCCTCTACTCGCCCGAAGGCTTTTGAGGCTCTTGGCTCCGTGCAAGGCCAAGCCCACTCCTGCTCACTCCGGTACAAAAGAAGCAAGGCTGAGCATTTTGGGGAGAGTAGATGAAGCGATTGCTAGGGTTACAAGGGACTATATGTGAATGATGATAGTGAATGAGTAGCAAAAGCGAGACCCGTTTCTCAAATAGGTGTAAATCAAAAGTATTTTTCCAATCCTAATAAATAGCAGATGCAAAAACCCAATTTTTGCAAAGACAATCCTCCCAAGACCGCAGTTGAAAAATAGTTGAGAAATAGTTGAGCCGCTAGCACAAAAGAAGAAGACATTGGGAGACCCTGAGGGGAGTGGGAAAGGGAAAGGAGACGACGATGAAGCAAAGGCTGCTGAAGACGCCGAAGACGCTGGACTCACCCCACATCCACTTGAAACTCCCCACCTCAGAATCCTCCGAGGCCAGCAAATGAAAAGCAGGTGAGAGCCGTTGGGGAACCGCAAAGTTTGGGTCTTATCCGCATGAGCAGTGCTCAATTGGACAGGGGCCCGGGAGCACTTGTGGTGAGAGGGAGGAGCTTGGAGGCAGAGGTGGAGGCGGACTCATCCGGCTGCTCCTTGTTGCTCCCCAGCTCCATGGCAACCAGCTTGCTCATCGGGTACTTGCTCTCCACCCCGTTGCAGCCCTTGGCATGGACGTAGCGTTGGCAGCTGTTGGAGGAGTTGGCGAGGCGGGTGATGCATAGTAGCTCCCAGTCCTTGCGCTTGCCCCTGTTGTTGTGGATGATGAGCTCGCCCTCATAGAAGACGGGCTTGGCGTTGCGGCTGCGGCGGCCGGTGTCCACCTCCCACAAGTACTTCAGGTACTCGCTCTTGAACCGCTGGCATCCTTGTTCTAGGGCTAGGAATTGTTGGTGTAGTCAATGTTGGAGTGCCGTCGCTGCTTTTGGAGGCGTGAAGAGTGGAGCTGGTGCGTAGGGGTGCTGGCTGGCCTGGGTGAAGGAAGTCGTTGGGAGTGAGTGCCCTTAAAGAGTGGATGTCGTCACTGGCGGGGGTGAGAGGGCAGTTGTTGACGGCGGTGGAGAGCTGGGCGATGGCGGTGCGCATGTTGTCCTCGTCTGTGACCCGGTTCCAGAGCAGGACCCTCAGGCCCTCCTTGAGTACTCTCACGAAACGCTCTGCTCCTCCTTGAATCCATGGGGCTTTGATGGGGCCAAAGGTGAACTTGAGCTGAGGCTTGGAGGCGAGGCTTTGCAGGACGGTGCTGGTGATGAGGCGGGTGGTGCCCTTGAAGGTGGTGCTGTTGTCACAACAGATCTCCCCGTCCCCGAACCCCCGTGCTGCCCACAGGCGCTGGAGTGCGTTGATGACGGACTCGGCTAAGTAGTCCTTCAGGATGTCAAAGTAGCAGGCATGGGTGGCGAGGCAGAGGACGACCAGGCCCCATCTCTTCCCTTTCCCTCCTTTCCCCTCCCGCACCACGAAAGGACCAGCTTGATCCATTGTGATGAAGGAGAAGGGCGGACTGGTGCAGTTGAAGCGGTGTCGGGTGTAGGAGCCGAGGTTGAGAGTGCGCTGGGGGTTGGCCTTGAAGAAGCGACAGGCGGTGCAGTGCTTGGAGATGGACTTGGCTGTCTTCCTGGCCCCGATGATCCAGAAGCGGTGCTGAGATGCTTGGAGTGTGGCTGTGGCGCCAGAGTGGCAGGTGAGCTGGTGGTAGTGGTTGAGGAGGAGTTTGGCAATGGGGCCGTCAGGGATGATGATGGGGTTGGGCTTGTTGGAGTACTTGAACCATCCCCCAGTGTGCTGCAGTCCGTTCTTGTCCTTGTAGGTGTTCAGGCTGGTGTGCTGTTGGATGGTGAGGTTGGCCTGGGCAGCGTGGATGAGCGTGAGCTCCGCCTCCTCCAGCTCCTGGCTGGTCGGGCACAGCTGCTGGGCCTTCTCCCCCTCTTTCATCACCTTCAGCCACCTTTTCATCCAAGCAAAATGTTTGATCAGATGCCGGTAGCTTTTAGGCTGGAATTTCTTGTACGGCTGGCCCTTAGCCTCTTTTGTGTCCTTCTTGGATCTTTTGTGGCCTTTTTGGCTCTTTTTTGGGCAAATGCCTCCTTTCTGGGCAGGCTTTTTCTTTTTTATTTTTTGGCCGTTTTTGCAGTAAATTTGCGGTAAATTGCGGTAAGTTTGCGGTAGCTGAGACGAGGTGCTTGGAGGCTTTGGAGGCTGTGTGGACGGGGCGGGCGAGGCGGCTGGGACTCCGTAGGCTCCTCTCATGCTCTCAACGGAGTCCCCGGGGCCTTCCTGGCCCCCCTGGTCCCCCGCGGCGCAGGTGAACATCTTGCCCAGGAAGGCTGACGCTGACGCTGCACTGAAGCTTTTCTCCTCCTCCTCCGTCCGCGTTTCTTTCTTCTTCTTCTTGGTGGGCGGTGTCCCAGCTTCCAGCTCCTCCTCCTCCTTGCCCCAGATGGCTGCCTTGTTGGGCCAGTCGTTGATCTCCTCCTTGAACCAGGCTGGGCCGGTGTAGTAGAGGTGAGGCAAAGGTGAGTTGTAGGTGAGTTTGGAGGCGGGTGTAGGGCGGGTGCAGAAGTCGGCTGGGTTGTCGGCGGTGCGTATGTAGCGGATGTGGTTGACAGGGATGAACTTGAGGATCTCGTCCACCCGTCTGTGCTTGTACGGCCTGCTCAGCTTCTCCGCTCACTTCAGCCACCAGTAGACAACCTGGGAGTCCACATTCAGGAACACCTGCTTCAGGTTCAGCATCCCATTCAGCATGCTCCAGACTTGCTCTGCTGCCCTCTTTCCTGCCAACGCTCCCCACAGCTCTGCCCTTGGGACGGTGACCTTGGTGCCGCCGTTCTTGGCAATGAGGTGGTTCTTGCCGATGAGGAACTGGATCTGGCGGGACTGCTTGAGGTGCAAGGTGTATCCGTAGGCTTCGTCTGAGGCGTCGGTGGAGAGGATGAGGTAGGTGGGCTTCTGGCACTTGATGGTGAACTTGCGGGCGTAGGTGATGGTGCCGATGGTCTCCAGGTCCTTCAGCAGCTGCTTGAACTCCTTTGCCTAGTGTGCTGAGCTTGTCGCCCCACTTGTGCAGCGGCAGCGCATATTGTTGGAAAAAGAGCTTGAATTGTAGCAGGACTGGAGTGAAAAGACTGTAGACGTCGTAGGCGCGGGCGACGGCACTGAGCACGTCGCGCTTGGTGATCTGCTCCTTGCCCTTCAGGTCCTGGATCTTGACCCCGCCCAGGCTGAGCGTGTCCTCGATGGTGTCCCAGCAGAGGCCGAGAGCTTTGATGACGCTGTCGCTGTGCTTGGCGGAGTCGGGGAGGTCGGAGAGGATGGCCTTGACGTTGCTGGCGTACTCGCGCAGCTCCATGGCAGCCACCTGGAAGACGCTTTGGTACCCGTTGGCGAGCTTCTTGCCCTCCTCCTTGCTGTCGAACAGGCCCACCACGTTGTCCATGTACGTCTGGCTGGGGATGGTGAGGATGTCGGAGCCGGTGATGCCGTGCTTGTCACTCTTTGCCTCCTCCATGCACAGCTTTGCAATCACCGCCAGGAGCACCCAGGGACTGGATGTGGAGCCCATGATGAGAGAAGTGAACCGGAAGACCTGGAAGTTGTCGCAGTTGAGGGGCTGGGTCTGGTCCTTGGGTAGGATGACGCAGCAGGCATCCCTGTCATCTTCCGCGATGCACACCTGATAGATTGCCTTCTTGACGTCTGCGAAGAAGATGCCGTCGTAGCAGCGGAGGTGCAGTTGGAGCTCCAGCAGGTTGGTGAGCAGGTTGGGTCCCATCTCCAGCAGATTGTTTAGCGAGAGGCTGGTGTCCTTGGACTTGGCGCTGGCATTGACGACGGGCCTGAGCTTGGTGGTGGCGGAGTCCTCCTTGGGCACCCCAAAGTGGGAGAGGTGGTGGACAAGGCAGTTGGCAGGTGGGGCGGCGGTCACCTCCTCCAGGTACCCGTTTGCCTTGTGGCCCTCAAACATCTTGTAGTACTCCTGCCTGTTGCTGACACTCATCTTGTTGTGGACGCGCTTGGTCCGGGCGAACGCTGCGCGGAAGTTGCTGGAAAGTGCCTCCGCACCCTCCTTGAAAGGTAAGTGAATGGTGAATCGCCCTTGGTCATCTCTGGTGGCGGTGCTGAGCAGCTTCTTTGTGCGCTCCTCCTCCATGGCCGGCAGCTTCTCGTACGCCGCGGCCTCCGTCCCCATCAGCTTGTCCACCGCTTTGTTCAGGTTCTCCTCTTCCACTAGCATGCAGGCGCAGGCGTAGGAGTTGAAGGAGTAGTCAGAGCCGATGGTGACCTCGTGCTGTTTGAGCTTGCCCTTGAGGAGGTTGCCAAAGGCCGTGTTCACACCCGTCAGGTCCTCCCTGATTGCCCAGCTTGTCGCCGCTCCCGGCCCCCAGACTCTCTCCAGCCAGTCGTTGCCGAGTAGCAGATGAACTTCTAGTTCTTGTACTTCTGGTGTAGGTGAATTTTTGTAGGTGCCCTTGAGGATGCCCTTCTTGATCTTGTAGCCCCCATGGAAGAGCATGCCGGTGATGGTGTTGGTGATGCGGGCGGTGATGCTGAACTGGCTGCCGTTCTTGCACTCCAGGTTCAGGTCCACTTCTTGTGTCTCCCTCCTCCTCTGCTCCTTCTCGTGCGCGGTTGAGATGTAGGTGGTGAAGCTTGGGCCTTTGGTGAGTTTGAGCTTGTTGACGATGTCCGAGTGGACCCAGGAGACGTCGGAGCACCCGTCCAGGAGCACATTCAACTGCTGTCCTGTACTGCCTTGCACAGGATGGAGAGCTTGAGTGGTGAAGAAGGGCAAGATGGAGACGTCGGTGAGGTTGGAGCTGGAGACGGCGGTGGTGGTGGTGAAGTTGGGCTGGTTGGTCTGCTCGAAGGTGTTGTTGTGGATGGCCGTGTGGTGCTTCTTCTTGCAGATGCGACAGCGCTGCTTGGACATGCAGTCCTTGACGGGGTGCTTGGAGGAGAGGCAGTTGAAGCAGAGCCGTTTCTCCTTCACTTTCTCTCTGCGATCCTTCATCTCCTTGAAGGTCTTGCACTTGACGGCCCAGTGCCACTCCTCACAGAACGCGCATGGCGGGGCCAGCCTCTCCAACTTCCCGCCCTCCTTCTCCTTCCCTTGCCCTTTCTGCCCGCCTTCAGACTGGCCATTTAGGCTCTTTTGCTCTCCCCCTTGGCCCTGTGGGCTCTTTTGCTCTCCTTCCTGGCCCCGTGGGCTCTTTTGCCCTGTGGGCTGGGAATTGGAGGCAAGGGTGGTGGAGCCAGTCTGGGCGGGTGGGGCTTTTGGGGCGCCGCTGTAGCTGGCCTTGATTTTGATCTTGGCTTGCAGCCACTTGAGCAGCTCCTCCATGCTGGGCGTGGGTGGTTGGTTCTGGGTGTGTCAATGACAGCGAAGATGTTCTTGGGCTGTGAGAGGTAGATGAGGCAGGACTTGGTAGACTAGGTTGTCCACGTCCTCGACGCCAATGCGCTCCAGCTTGTAGACAATGCCCAAGACCTTGTCGTAGAAGTTGCCCAGGCTGTCCTCCTTCACGTTCCCCACCTTCGCCAGCTTCTGGAAGAGCGCGGCCTTGGAGAGGTCGGTGTCGCCATAGGTTTTGTCTAGGAGCTTGCAGGTGGTGGCCCAGGAGGTGCCATTGGAGGCGCTGAGATGCTGGATCTTGGCCTTGGCCACTCCTTGCAGGGCCTGGCTCAGGTAGGTGAATGATGATGAGAGGCTGGGCTGGGCACCCACCAGGTACCCAAAATCTTCTTTCCACCATCTGTAGGCGGAGAGATCTTTGCCGTCGAATGTGGAGAACTTGGGCTCTATCTTGGCAAGCTTGGGGTAGGTGGAGTAGGATTTGTAGCGCCGGGAGAGGTCTTGGAGGGTGTCGGAGACGACGCGGAGTGCTCGGGTCTGTTCTTCTAGGAAGTGTAGGAGAGGTGAGTCTTGAGGTGGAGGTGGTTGTGGGGGTGCTTGAGGATGGTGAGGTGGCGGTGGGGGCCCATGTGGTGGTGGTGGACGTGGAGGTGGAGCTGCGCCCCATGCCCCTGGAGGTGGTGGGGGTGGAGGTGGATGATAGCGTGGTGTGTGGTAGGAGACGTTGGAGGCGTTGGAGGTGTGGTTGGAGCCGTGGATGGAGTTGTGGGTGGAGTTGGGTTGGTTGGGAAGTTGCTGGAAGCCTGCTTGGCGCAGCTGAAGCTGAAGGCAACGGTTCTCTTCTCAAAGGCGGATGATGGACGACCCGTTCTTGGGCCAGTCCTGAGGGTTGTAGAAGCTGGGGTAGGAGGCGTTGGAGGCGTGGGAGGCGGTGTGGGTGTGGCGGCTGGCCGCAGACCCAAACTTGCTCTCTGCCTCCACGTACTCGTCCCCGTCTTCCGGGTCCTCCAGACCCGCGTGGTGCAGCTCTGGCACTGGACGGTAGTCCACGGCCCCTCCCTCCCCCTCATCCCACAGCCCCTGCCGGACCAGTTGGCGTACAAGAGGAGAGGTGAATGGCTGGCCTGGAGGCGGGGTGCAGGTGACGCAGTGGATGCAGGGCATGGTGACGTGGCGGCGGTGGGCCTCCTCCACGGCGGTGCGCAGGGCGTCCCACATGGCGACGGTGGTGCTGCCCACCAGCTGGAAGGCGTTGTCGAAGCCGACGCGGCAGACGGTGGCCTGGCAGTTGTCGCAGAGCATCTTGCAGGCGCTGTGGCGGGGGTGAGGGCAAGGGAGTAGGCGGCAGACTTGGTCGCAGTTGTTGCGCCAGAAGTAGGCTGGGCGGGGCTGGACGGGGTCCTCCTCCATGGTGTCGTTGACGATGATGATGAACTTGTTCTGATTGTACTTGGCCCTAAGGAGGGTCGTTTGCGGTAGATTGTAGTAAGGGAGGTTGGTTGAGGAAAGGTTGCGCAGTTAGGCTGCTTGGAGAGGGGTAGGTATTGAGTGGGTGGAATGGATGTGGGGTATGGTAGGTGCTGACGTCACTCAAACGCAAGCGCAAGAGTTACAAAATCAGCCGGGAAGCTTCTAGAAGGTTTGGAAAAAGGGAGCAAAGTGCCAATAAAATGGCATCAACGCTGAGGATGGGTGGGAAAAGTGGGTGAGAGGATGGGAGAGAGGCTGGAGAGGACGAAGGCGATGATGAGGAACTTGAACTGGGCGTCCTAGGCGGAGAGGCCAAAGTCAAAGTTGTCGCTGAAGTTGCTCTTGAAGCAGCCCATCTCATCCAGCTTCAATTCTTCACCCAAAGGACCTGTTCAAAAAAATTGAGAGAAACACCAAATGGAGAGGTGGATGGAACTAGGAGCTCCAGAGCCAACGGGAGCACTTGAAGGCCTTGGACTTGAAGAGGTGGTAGGTGATGAAGTTGCAGGAGATCCCGTTGTAGTCCGTGCCGTTCCCGCTCGCCTCCTCCCCGCAGGCACAGGAGAAGAAGCTGGTGATGAGCGAGAAGGCGTTGAGGCCTGGCTCCAGCTGTTTGGTGAAGGGATGACTCAAAGCCTTGGTTTTATTGCAAGTGGGAAGGAATTGGTGAGGCCCATGAAGCGGAGAGGTTTGCGCACCAACAAAAACATCGCAGAACAATGCATATCAAGACAAAGCGGGACTTTGAAATCCACGTGCCTCACACAAGCACAACTTAGTTTTTACAATATACAACAAAACATTAAAAAATGATTGAAAAGTTTGAAAAAGAAAGTTTAAAAAAATTTAGAATTAAAAGCTCCAATTCATTTAGATACTATTTATTGGGAATTCTGCGAATCCATTCCTATTCCTGAATTCCATTCCTATTCCTATTCCTCAATTATCCATTCTTTTAGCCATAATTTCTGTCCTCGCCTAAAATTTTTGAATTTTTTGTCTTTTTTCTCCAAAATTTTGTTTGAAAAGTATCAAACTAACTACAAAGGGTTATGTAATGGACAATTCTACGTTGAATGGTACCACTCGTTCTGCATCGATTTCATTTTTGGGGCCGTCGACGCGAGTTTTCTGAAAAAACCCAACAGTTTTCTTACTCATTCCTCAGGAATGAAAAATTTTTGGCACTCATTCCTCAGGAATGAAAAATTTTTGGCACTCATTCCTCAGGAATGATAAATTTCAGCACTCATTCCTCATGTTTTTTCAGCATAAAATGACTCCAGGTGACCCAAAACGATGCAAAATCTTCATAACTAGGTCCCACGAAGTAGTTATAAATTAGAATGCTGTAGGCTGGATGTCATTCATGTTCAGATTTATGCAATATTTACTATACTTTTCAAACAAAAACTCATACTTTTCAAACAAAATTTTGGAGAAAAAATAAGAAATTTAAAAAATTTTAGGCGAGGAATGAAAATATGGCGAAAAGAATGGATAATTGAGGAATAGGAATAGGAATGGAATTCAGGAATAGGAATGGAATTGCAGTTTTGGCTATTTATTGAGCTATTTGAGCTTCACTTAAAATTTGAATTTTAGCAATTTGGAGCATGCTTTACATCGAGTTAATTTTGCAATTCGGATAGGCTAAATCCATTTCAGTGCGGCAATCCAAAAATGTAGTTCAAATTGTTTAGAGCGCACTGTTACCACATATTTTTTTTTTGGATCCTATTTTTTGCGGCTTTTAAAACATTCTCAAGTACAAATTTTATCACCCTTACTACACTCCTTGATCGGTGTTTCGCACTTGTAAACGAACATCCATAAAACTAATGTCATTACACGGTCACGACACTTTATTTGCCCAAACTCCATCTACCTCCAAAAAATATGACAGAGTCACAAACAAAACTTTTCGAACCGTCGGTTTCCTTGCTCATCATCCAATTGACAATGTTTTCCATCGGCAGTGTTATCGGAAGACTTCACGCCTACTGTTGCATGCAATGCATCATACAGCCTTGGATGAAAGGCAACATTGCGCGAACTGCCAGCCAGTTCCGTTGAGGCGATCGATTTCTGACTAAGGATCGGGAAACTAGTTGAGAGGAAAAGAGAAAGAGACAGGAGATATAGTCAGCCGACACTTTGCAAACCGCCTTACAGGCTCTGCAGGTGCAGTGTGGGGTTATTGTGATGCGTAGTAACCCTGGCCTCAATGGCCTCTTCAGCCTCGAGAGCCTTTCCCACTCCCCTCCTTCTACGTCAACTCCATCTCCCATCCTCCTCCTCCTCCTCCTCCTGCTCCCATCCATCATGTCCTAGTCGCCATGCCACCACCATCATGCACCCTCTTCCTCCTCCCCTGCCTCTTCCTCTTCCCCCTCACAGCCGGCCACGACGGCCTGGTGATCATGGCCAACACCGGCTGCCTCAGCCACGATCGCCTCATGCTCCACATTGGACGCTCCATGATGGCCTCCCCCCGAGACTCTCTCCAACAGATCACCTGGCTTCAAGGTAGTACCCTCATTCCCTTTCCTCTTCCCCCACCAACTCTGCTCCTACTCCCCTCAGCCCGCCTCTTCACCTTCGGCATGGCGCACCCGCTGGGCGATGCGCAGATAACTGGCGGAGTAGGAGGAAGTGCGGGTAACTGGACGACGGCCATTGTGGAGGCGGAGACGGCAGCCAGTAGAGCCGTGGCCTCGGCAGCCCAGCGCCTCTTCTGGACCCGCCCCATCCCCGCCGACCTCCAGGCGCCCTGGAACGGCCTCTCCTCCGTATCCGTCTTCATCGGCGGCGTCCCTCCTTCCCCCCTCTTTCTCACCACCAAAGCTCAGTCTAGACTGGGATCGGCAGATTCTGGAGCAGCAGATCTACGGACAGGTGGCGGCTCTGCGCTCGCTGCCCTTTCGCCAGGCCTACAACGCCTGCCAGCCGCCCGGCCTCGTCATCGTCGATCACGTCCTCAACGACCTCGCCATCGCCTTGGGTATCTTCTCTTTCGGCCTACCTAGAGATACATCAGCCATTCTATCAGAGCTTAGGCGGTGAACTGGACGCACCCACAGTGCATCTCTCCAATTTCCCCCTCCTCAGCTATGCCATCGAGTTCCTGGGCGTGCCCTCGCCCACCAGCTACCTCCCCATCATCATCAGCTCCTTCCCGAATCGAATGAGTCTCAGGTCTGCCGTCGTCTTCATCTTCCTTGGAAGAAGAAGAAAGGTTGAAGTGAGAGGATGATGAATGTGGTTGGGAACGCGGGCTGTGTCGGAGCTCGACAGGTGGTGGACGCCATCCTCAGCCGTGTGCTGCCCTCCGAGGGTGTCCCACTCTCCCGCTCACTCCCCGAGCACCGACAAAGGGTCTGCCTCTCTTTCTCACCTCGATCCTCCATCTAACCACTCTCAGGTGCTACTGATGGCCAGTCCCTCGGGGCCATTCCTGGACACACCGCGCCCGCTCTCCCAGCAGGTCAAATACCTCGGCTGCCTCCACTGCACTCGCAGCAATCGCAGCGACCAGGTCTTTCCCTCCTCTTCATCTGAAAATCTGCAGAGGACACAAATGGTGAGAATTGAGGTGGTGGGGGACTTCGAGATCCTGGTATCCTTCGGGAGTCTGGGCAGCGCGGAGCTAATGCCGGAGGCCGTGGCAGCCGTGGTGGCCGGGGCTTTGGCCAAACTCCGTCGCCGCGTTCTCTGGCAGACTGCCGCTTCTCCGGAGACCAATCGACGCTTGCAGAAGTTGCCCTCCAGCCTTTTCATCCTTGCAACCTGATTGCCTTTAGGCTCGTGGGTCCTCATGGACGCTTCGAGTCCTGGATCGACTTCCAAGCCCATCTACGTGAGTGGGGCTTTTTGTCTTGAGGATGAGTAATAGTGAAGTTCTGTCCGTTGCTAGAATCGCCCGGGCTGAAGCTGTTGGTGACGCACGGGGGCTTGTCCACCTGCAACGAGGCCGCTTTTCATGGCATTCCTCTCCTGGGCATTCCACTTCAAGGTTTCTCTTAGTTTTAAAAATGCTCTTGCCATGTTTACAAAAACAGCATTCATCTGGCAGGTGATCAAGGCTACAATTTGCAACGCCTGGCAGAGACTGGCTCCGCTGAACTCATCACCACCAAGGACCTCAACCTCCCCAATCTCAGCTTCCTCCTCCAGCACATGCTTCACAATCACCAAAAGTCACCCCACCAATCTGCCCATCTGCCTTGTAATGAGAGGGTAGCATCATGAGTTTCAGGTACGCCGCAGCAGCCACACGGCTGCGGGAGCGAATGGAAAGCCTGCACCTGTTGGAAGCGCCCAGCACCTTCTGGCTAGGCTGGACAAGAAGATGGGGACGTCGCCTCGTCGACTCCGCTTTCCTTCGACCCCCACTCCACACCCTCTCAACCTCACTCGTCCCCCATGCCGCACTCTGCCTTGCAGCCTTCTCCATATCCACGCTCGCCTTTCTTTCCTCATAACTCCAAAACACCAACATCTCAGTGAGAAAATCGAAGTATGTCTTGTATGCATTTTTATGGTTATATTTTAACGATTTTTCCAGGAATGATAAGGTACGAAATTTGAGGTTCCCACTAGAATGAGAGGCCCCCGGGGCATCTGGTATTAGAGGCCCCTGGGGCCTCTTGTTTCAGAGGTTCATAAATAGTCAATATAAAATCGTCAATTAAATTAAATCGTCAATATAAAATCGTCAATTAATTTAAATCATCAATGAAATTAAATCATCAATATAAAATCGTCAATAAAAATAAATCGTCAATATAAAATCGTCAATAAAATTAAATCGTCAATATAAAATCGCCAATAAAACTAAATCGTCAATATAAAATCGTCAATAAAATTAAAATCATCAATTTAAAATCGCCAATAAAATTAAATGGTTAACCATCAAGCATGAATTCAATGGCAACCTCCCCGACTAGTGATAGATAGAATGGAATGCCACCCTCCCCGGCTAGTGATAAAAAGAATGAAATGCCATGCTTCCCTTCTTGTGATAGAAACCTATGGCTAAATTCACCATGACCATATACAAATGCAGTATAATTCTCCCCTCCCCGACTAGTGATATAAAGAATTGAATTCCACCCTCCCCGACTAGTGATAGATAGAATGGAATGCCAACCTCCCCGACTAGTGATAAATAGAATGAAATGCCATGCTTCCCTTCTTGTGATAGAAACCTATGGCTAAATTCCCCATGACGATATAAATGCAGTATAATTCTCCCCTCCCGCTTAACATATCATGACAAAGAGAATAGACAATGGCCGGTGCATAGCGCCTACTCTGCCATTGGTAGCCGCAGCTACAATTTTGATAGACCCTTCCCCTTTACATACGGCATGGGCCTTATCCCCCAGTTAGTCAAAACTTGGCATAAACGGTCTAAACAGGTTGGGAATTTGAAACCATCAAGCATGAATTCAATGCCACCCTCCCCGACTAGTGATATATATAATTGAATGCCACCCTCCCCGACTAGTGATAGATAGAATGGAATGCCACCCTCCGCGACTAGTGATAAATAGAATGAAATGCCACGCTTCCCTTCTTGTGATAGAAACCTATGGCTAAATTCACCATGACCATAAACAAATGCAGTATAATTCTCCTCTCCCCGACTAGTGATATAAAAAATTGAATGCCACCCTCCCCGACTAGTGATAGATAGATGGAATGCCAATCACTAATGCCAATCACTGATAGCAGGAATGTAGGATGGCATTGAATTCATGCTTGAAGGTTTTAACCAATAGAGAGCCCGTCCAATTTAGGGGGTGGCGACTCGGCTTTTGCTCTGTTCCCGCCAAAGCCCCCATTCCCTCAGAGCACACCCAGAATCCGAAGTAAACTGGGCCAGGCCGTGGCAAGGACTGCCACTTTTGACTCTGTGCCGGTGCATAGCGCCTACTCTGCCATTGGTAGCCGCAGCTACAATTTTGATAGGCCCTTCCCCTTTACATACGGCATGGGCCTTATCCCCCAGTTAGTCAAAACTTGGCATAAACGGTCTAAACAGGTTGGGAATTTGA
Source organism: Ptycholaimellus sp. GST1_10 (assembly GCA_030248095.1). NCBI lineage: Eukaryota > Metazoa > Nematoda > Chromadorea > Chromadorida > Chromadoridae > Ptycholaimellus > Ptycholaimellus sp. GST1_10. The sequence continues at coordinate 4,669 of JASANA010003571.1, read as the reverse complement.
AACCATCAAGCATGAATTCAATGCCACCCTCCCTGACTAGTAATATATAGAATTGAATGCCACCCTCCCCGACTAGTGATAGATAGAATGGAATGCCACCCTCCGCGACTAGTGATAAATATAATGAAATGCCACGCTTCCCTTCTTGTGATACAAACCTATGACTAAATTCACCATGACCATATACAAATGCAGTATAATTCTCCCCTCCCCGACTAGTGATATAAAGAATTGAATGCCACCCTCCCCGACTAGTGATAGATAGAATGGAATGCCACCCGCCCCAACTAGTGAGAAATAGAATGAAATGCCATGCTTCCCTGATGGATAGATTGGAAATAGACCTTGACATAGACCATGGCCCGAAATTCAAAGTCTAACTATTGCCCATCACTGAAAGCAGGAGGTGTTTGGGCACTGAAGCGTCGATTGAGCTGCTCTGGACACACAACGCCACATGTTCCCCAGCGCCGGCCAATCTCAAAAGGCCCCGTCGCGCTGGGGCCAGGGTCGTTATCGGCGATGGAGATTCTTGAGCTTCTTCTTTTCTTATTTTTTTGCCAAATAGTTTTGACTGGCTATCTGAGCCCCTTTTATAGGCAGAGGGGCTCAGCGGGGGGTAACGCACCCTGTTATTATCCTATGCACACAAGATCCTTATCTTGATTGTGCACCACGCCCTCCTAGCACAGCGGGGGGTCTGCAATCATATGATATACACAGCCGAAAGGAAAAAGTCTTTAATCAACTTTTTTGATGGAATCCTGGCTTTTAATGCAATCACAAAACGTCTAATAAAGGAAAATACGAATATCTTAGCAGTAAAATGAAACAAATAGGGTTGGAAGGACATTAAAATAAATGAAAATTTACTTTTTTACGTAAAATCTGACAATTTCGGTATTGATGCATTGAAATACATATTAGACCACTGAATTTTGTTCCTGCGGAATAAATGAACAAAAGAATTGTTTTAAAATTAAAATTGGCAGCATTTAAAACTACAAAAATATGTCTAATTTTTTTTTGTTTGGACGACATTTACTTCATCATGTTATTCAAATGTCAGAGCATGTGTTTGGAATGGGCATATTTGTGGAAGTAAGATTATTCCATTGCTGGCTTTGAGTTGCTGGACAGAGACACCTCTTCAGCAACTGGAATATTTTGCATCCCGGGGCAGCGATATGGAAAAGGGGAAGGGGAATAGTATACCGTCTAAATGGTCTTGTTTGAATGTCCTATGAAAATGCGTGCAGAAACGTTCGCCATCTCTTTAGGATTCGAGTTCATTTAAGAATTCAGTCAAAGACTTAGATGAGGCTGGAGGCGGGCTGGGGAGACAGGCTTTGTTTTGTTGTTGTTAGAAGTTTGATAGGACAGAGCAAAAAGGGGCTGCCTTCAGGGCTGGTGGTGGAAATATGGTCCTATGGACCGCTCAGAATAGTGAGTGGCCAAAAGGGATGAAGGGACACGAGGATGCAAAAGGAAGCATGAGGGGGAATGAATTGGTGAACTGTAGGTGCTGTGCGTGCCTTTGAATGGTGGGCCACTGCGCATAGATGAGGAGGTGCTGTGGCAGGCGGCGGGATAGACAGAAGCCTTCCTTCCTTTCTTTCTCCTAGCCTTCGGTCATACACTCCCGCACTGCCCCCGAACTACTCATCTCTAGTGAACTTTGCCATGTGTTAGTGCTAGCTTTCATCCATTCCAGCCATCCATGCCAGATTTTGGACTAGTTTCATCCATCCATGCCATGACAAGAGTAAAATGCTACAGCATGAACCTCTTATGGATTGTCACTCATCAAAAAGAAATAGACAAGGTGGGACAAAATCGTGAGAAATTTTGATTTAATTTATAAACAATGTTGAGTTAAAAATTTAACAGGTTCATCTACAAATCCACTGATCATTCATAAGCAGGCGGCAATTTATGGCAGGAACCCTGTCACCTGGATTATTCTAGTTTTTGTTTTGTGTTCAATTTTTGCCTTAATGATGTTTTTTGTGAACTTTAATATATAATTTTTTAAGCCTCTTACAAAAAAACATGTCAAAGTTGAATCGTGATTCAGATTAAACAAAAAAATTGATCATATTGCAAATGCCAGCAAAATTTAACTTTACTTTAGCTAATTCCAATTAAATTTCAATTTTGTTTGTTTTATTTTGTTACGCTCATTTAGTAAACTTATAATTTCATCATGACCAAAAATTCAGAAAACTTTCTTTGATTTAACATATTTTAACATTTTAACATATTTTTTATTCCTCTAGTTATATTTTCTATATTAGCTTTCAATAATGTTTGTCCTCTTTGTGCCAAAATTGCCGCCTGCTTATGAATGATCAGTGGATTTGTAGATGAACCTGTTAAATTTTTAACTCAACATTGTTTATAAATTAAATCAAAATTTCTCACGATTTTGTCCCACCTTGTCTATTTCTTTTTGATGAGTGACAATTCATAAGAGGTTCATGCTGTAGCATTTTACTCTTGTCTAGATCTTGGCCATGTGGAAGACATATTTACTTGCCACATGAACAAGGCTTCAAACAGTCATTGGAAAAAATCCATCGCTTGGTGTTGTTGTTTGGTAGGTAATTTCATGTAGGTAATTCAGGTAGGTTTCAAAATTTCACGATTTCACGATCATAGCAAACCATGCAAAAACTCAATCACCCATTCATAACTAGGGCGCTGTTGCACCCTAGGAATTAAGATCTATCACATTTAAGCTAACCTGAGCATCAGTTCATAAAAATCTGCGCAGTTTCCCTTTCGCATTAAAGCTAACCTGAGCATCAGTTTATAAAAATCTGCACAGTTTCCCTTTTTTATATATTTCAGTTAATATTTTAGTTATTTATTAAAATTCAGAGGCTTAAATCAAAATTTCAAGAATTTTGCCATCTGGAGCAGACTGTGAGCTTTCGATTGATATATATATATGTCCTAGGGTTCAACCTACCAGTCTTCCAATCAATTCGGTGACAGGAAACCATGCAAAAACTCGATCACCCATTCATAACTAGGGTGCTGTCGCGCCCTAGGATGTGCGGGTGGGAAGAGCGAGGGGGGGGAAAGAAGGGGGGACAAGCTTTTCTGGAGTGTGGTTTGGGGTTTTTCCGATTATAAAAATTTTTTTCTTAGTCCTAGGCTTATTGGTGTCAAAAATCAACAGCATCTAGCTAACGTTTTCATGATGGCCAACGAGTGCCTTAGAAACAAGAGGCCCCCGAGGCCTCTAATACAAGAAGCCCCGGGGGCCTCTCATACCAGAGGCCCCGGTGGCCTTTAGTCTCGTACCTTACCCTGCCTCGTTTTTTCTCAATATTTTCAAGCAGAATTTGAAATGTTTAGAACCAAGAAAGTGCCTGATTGATTCGCAATTCGTTGTGAAATTAGACTTATTTTGAAACAATGATTTTTTAAATAATTGTTTAGTTTTCGCAGTACAAATAGCTGCAAAATGTCAGGCGAAAGCAGCGCATGAAAAAAGGGAGCAGCATGTGGTGAGGCTAAAGTGCGCAGATTTGCCCAGCTGTGACAGCTTGCAAGGGCCAATGGAGCGGCCTCTCCTCATGAGCGCATCAAATCTGGGCCAGCATGTCTGTCATCCTGAAAGCTGCCATCCTCGGCGGCCTCGCTGCCGCCGCCGTCTACTGGCTCGCCCGCCTCCCCTCCGACAAAGGTTCTCTCCTCCCAGAATAGGAGATAGGAGATGGAAGAGGAGGGAAGAGTGCAGAGCTGCATGAGTCCCTGGCCGGGCGCTCGGTGGTGATTACGGGAGCTTCACGTGGAATCGGAGAGCAGCTGGCCTATGTCGCCGCTGAGCAGGGCGCCAACCTCTTGCTAACTGCACGCTCTGCTGAACTCCTCGACAAAGTTCATCCTCAACCAATTCCACTTGACACATAGGGTACAAAACATATGTAAAGATTACTGTATCTTGACAAATTTCCCCTCACTTTGCCCTCTCTGGAAGCCATATTTTGGCTCAAAACGACTGGCTACCCCTGATTCTGGGGCATTTTTTGAAATTCATCATTTACAACCCTATCTACAAAATTTTACCATCCTACACCCCAATTCGATAAAAATTAACTTAATTTCATCACCTTAAATCCAACGGCTAAAATTCAAACCTTTTCCTCTACTTTACAATTTTAAACATTTGAATCGATTTTTCAAAACTAATTTCCTCACCTTCACTCCCAGACAAATCATGACACCGGTCACTACTTGACACCGGTCAACTTCATAAACTTTCGAACCCGGGCACCGATCTCATTTCAAAATCGCGCTGCAAAAAATGAACGATCAAAACTTTTATCATCGACGTAAGAAATCGGACGCAAATTTGAAATGATGCCGGCCAACTTCGATCGTAAACTTGTCAATCTCATTTTCAAAATGGCTTAATGCTGAACGATCAAAAACACCGTTGGAAATTGCATGCAAAATATGATTGGTTTTCAAAGTTTTAAAAATAAGCTGCAAACTTTGCAAACACCGAAAGAAATATTTTTTCATCCATCGTAGAAAAAGGATGGACGCATTAACTTTTCAAAAAGTCGGGTCGCTCGTTTTTAAAAACACATCTAAATTAATAAACATAGGACTGGAAAAAGTGAACGAAAAAAATATAAAAAAAGTGCAAAAA
>JASANA010003569.1:0-62046 GCA_030248095.1 Ptycholaimellus sp. GST1_10 | reverse complement strand
AGGGACGAATGGTCATAGCTCAGGATGAATAGATCGAATTGGCTGGACTTGGCTTAGAACCCTTACATCCTGTGTGACAGAGTGGCACCGAGGTGTCTTATACTGTGTCACGCTGGACAGGGTCAGTGGCTGTCGTTGTAGGCCTACAACATGGTCATCTAGAGCTTCGACGCCTCTTTGCACCTTACTTCCGGTTGGGGGTAGGTGCAAAGATTAACTTCCGCTCATTTCACGCCTGGGCGCGAATTTGAAGTTCACATGTAGGTGTGAAAATTCGCATTTACACCTAGGTGTGAACATCTAGCCGTTTGCCAAATAATAATACTACGCTCGATTCGCGTCATTTTAAAATCATGAATTTTATTTCATGATTTCTTATTTCGCAAATGGCGACATATTATTACGCCAATAACAATGCGCTCAGTTTGCGTGATTGAATTTGTATTCCACGATTTCAACTTTGCAAACGGCAACAAATGTTATCTTCTAAGCCAAGGAATGTGCTTTATGTCTGTCGGATTAATTGTAGTGAAACAATTAATTTAGACGTAGACAGCGACAATTCCTTTGTTCCTCAGAAACACGTAAGCCGTTTAGCGTTAAAAAATGAATTCTGGAAAATATTCCGATAGAATTCTTTTTAAGCTAAACCTTATGTTTCTTCCCTTTAGAATGGCATGTTCTTTAGTTTGACAATTAACTTCTGGAATTAAATCGACAGAAGTTATTTTACTAAGATACGCGTTCTTGCCTTTTGCCCAATTCTAATCAGTGCCAGCATATTCAGCTTATTTAATAAAAAATAGCCAAATTACCGTTACTTTTCAAATTGTCCCAAACTGCTCAAAGCAAGCCTGCCATTATTCGTCTTTTCTGGATTAAATCAACAGAATTACTTTCATGGATTAGCTGCGCTTTTGCTGTTTGTTTGCCCTTAAGCATTAACTGCATGCAAGACATTTTCTTTGCTTGTGAGTTTTTTTTGCTTTTCAGTCCACTAGTCCGATTTATTTCAAACTCAACGAGTCTCTCAGCACTCAGCTGGAGAGAAGAAGGAGGGGAGGAGGAGAGGGACAACAGGGGAGCCACAGGTCAAAGTCACTTGGCGCCCTTATCCTTGTCTCCCTGGGACTGGTGCTTGCGGAGTCGCTTGTGCTGCAACTTGCTGAGCGTGTCCGGGGAGGGCTTCTGTCGTTCTTGTTGTTCGGAGCCACCTGGCTCATCCCCTTCCTTGCGGCTCCAGGACTGCAGGATGAGGGCCGATTATTCCCAGTTCTCTAGCAGTGCGCAAGGGCACTACAGCGGGCAGCGAGCTAATCAAGTCAGACATGCTGAATTTAGTTTGGCTGTCGGGGGTTTCTGGAGGTGGTGGGGGGGTTTCTGTGGTGGGGGGGGGGGGGGGGGGGGGGGGGGGGTGGGGGGGGGGGGCTCTTCCGCTGTGTTTCTGCTGGTGGTGGGGCGGGGGGGGGGGGGGGCCTGGGGTGGGAGCGAGAAGGGGGGGGGGGGGGGGGGGGGCGCGGGGCCTCCCGGCGCCCCCCGTCCTCCGGCTTGTGCTTCAGCGTCTCCTGAAGTCAAGCCGGGGGCATTTGGAGGAGAGGGGTTGGGGGAGAAGGCCAACCAGTCCACGGGGTGGGAAGCACAGACCGTTAAAGCACTCCATGATGGAGGCCATGCAGTCGTCTGCACTGCAGGCCTTGTGGGTGAGGTCCCGCAGGTGGTCCAGCACCTCGCTCACGAACGCCTTCCTGGCGAAGGTGAGGATGAGGTTGTTCTTGCGGAGCCTCTCCAGCTGCTGATGGCCTCCTGTCCTGGCTTGAGGCTGACGGCGTGCTTCTTTGCGTCCTCGCCCCGCTTCCGTACCTCCTTGGCGTGCTCCTCCTGGAGCAGCTGGTACTTCCACTGGAGGTCATTGTAGCTCTTCTGCAAACGAGCAAGATGCCTGATGCCTGAGACGGTGAACTGCGCTCTCGCATGCTCAGCCTGCTGCTGTATCAGCCTGGACTCGAGGTCTCTCTTCTCCTGCTGCGTTGCCGCTAAGGTCCGCGAGAGGCTACCCAGGGTGACCTGGTATCTCGCGGCCCTATCGCAGTACAGCGCACCCTCTTCTGCTTGCTTTCGCAAGCGCATCAGCTCCTCCATCAGACTCTCCTCTTCTCCTATGGCAGGAGGGGAAGGAGGTTGAAGGGGGAAGCATGACAGAGGGCGGCCGACTGGCAGGCTCCTCCGTGAGGAGGGAGCCAGCGGCGGAAGAAAGGGGACCAAGGTGGGCACCTTGGAGCCGGCCTCTCCTGCGTCCTTGTCTCGTTGGTGGTGGGCGGGCGGGCAACGGTGGGAGGCGGGCGGGCTTCCTCGTCTTCTCGCTCTGCAGGCCCGCTTGGAAGGCCAGCAGGTCCTGGTTCTTGGCCGAGAGGACGTTGGCTGTGGAGGAGGCGGCTGGAGGCGGCGAGGGAGAGCGGGAGTTGAGGCCGTCGGAGGCGGAGGAGGAGCTGGAGCCGGCACTGGGCTTCGCGTCTTCCACGAGTCCAGGTCCCAGTGGCTTGGGCACGACCTCGGCGTCGGGGGCCTCCTGGGTGTCTTCGTCGTTGTCGGCGCTGCCAAAGACCTCAGAGAGGCGCTCGTCTATCCCCATGTTCACCTCCTCCTCATCCCTCATTCCCTCCACCACTCCTTCTTCCATGGAGGACACTCGGTCGTCCTGCTCTTGAGGCTGGTCTGCCATCAGAGTGGAAGTGGAGGGTGAGCAGGAGTAGAGGGGAGAGGATTCGCTGGTAGGGGAAGCGAGTGACTGAGATCCAGCAGAGCTGAGACCTCCCTCCTCCGGTAGGCGGGGCCTATTTGGGGGAGGGGGCAGCTGGGAGGGCGGGGCCTCTCCTTGTGCGTGGATCCGGGGGATTGCAGGGGGCTGGGGCAGTGAGCTGGTCAGCGCAGGGGGCAGGCTGGAGTAGACTGGATGTTGGCCTCTGGGGGGCCGCAGTTTAACGCAGGCCAGGGCGGTGCTTTCGCATCTGCACAGAGGGCTATCTCCGGATCTCTGCTCCCTGGCCTCCAGAGGCGGAGGGGGAGGGGGAGGGGAGGGGGTGTGTAGAGAAGGCGGCGATGAAGAGAGGGTAATGACAGGGAGGTAGAGGGTAGGTGCGTTGACAAATGGCCGTGTTTACGATCCCATAGCCTCCAGAGGTGTCTGGGGCAAGGCTAAACTTGGCTCATTAATTGCGAAGAGGGGCCTGTTGCAGGTCAGAAGTTTGCAGGGGGGTGATTGCACATGCCGCTTGCGCTTGGACTGCTATCTTCCAGACTCCGTCTGGGAAACAGGGGCAGAATGCTGGCCCGTCGGCTGCATTTTACACTGCCTATCTTTGCCTTCCCTGCTGCCATCGCAGTTCAGGGCCAGGGCAGAGGCCTTCCAGAAAGGCATGCAACAAAGATCCTTAACGTGGAGGCAGTACTCCCCATCAAGACGCAAGCGGCATTTTAGGCCAGCCCACATGCCTTTAGAGAAGGCCCAGAAACAGAATTGCATCTGGCATAGTGGTTGCTCATTCCACTCCGCTTTGCCTTTCAGAGGCCAGAGCTAATGCACAATTGAGCGCAATATATCCAGCCGAGAAAGAGTTTGCAGACTAGACGAAGTTTGCCGTATCTAAATTCAAACGCGTCGCTAAATAGCTTCGCGGAATTGAATCATAGAAAGGGCGTGACTCTGCCGCAATTGTTTATTGGCAAAGTTAGACTAGGCGAGAGATTGAAGGCTTTTTCTGCGTGGCTCAGAACGCGGCCCTGACAATAGGCAGCAGTTCTTTGCCCAGCCTTTCCGCACTGTCCAAAGCTGGCGCAGGCGGAGCGGACAGATAGGCTCTCATTCCCATCCTCCGCATCTGAGCTTAGCCTTGTAGGCCTTGCTAGGAGCCTTCTTAGAAGGACTTTAAATTCCGACACTTTTCAGCGTCAAAATTGCTCTTTATGCATTTATTTGCATTCAGAGGCTTAGGACTTACGGCTGCAAGAAGTGCGCTAAACTGTTTATGTTTATCGCGTACATTCTCTGACTAATAGGAGAAGGGGGCCAGTTTGTGGCTGGGTACCCTAGCTCCTGCCCGGGGGCAATTAGGCCTTCAGGAGGTCAATGCGCCCTGGGACTGGGCCGTAAATCAGGCGGGGAATTCCGCAAAGGGTTGCTCAACGATGAACTTTGGCTCTGCCAATGCTCAAGTGAGCAGCAAGCGAACGCTGCTGGCCATGGGCAGGGCAGCGCGGCTTTTGAGGCCAGGCCTGCTCTGCTGCGGCGGGGGAGAGGAGGAGTGCAGGAGTATTTTTTCCGCATTCGCTCCCTTTCCGCGGCCACTTAGCATAGGCTTTCACCTATCTTTACTCCGCTCAGTCAATGCTGAGAGTTTCGTAAAGAAGGATTGCCGTTGCGCTTTTGTAAGAAGGGCAAGGCAGTGCTGAGGGGCGTTGCCAGTTTGATCTGGGCAAAGCTTCAGCTAGGGGGCTCTGAGGCGAGGCCAGAGTGGCGGATCCGTGGAGGTTCCGGCTCCAAAACTATGCCCAGTATTTTCATCAAAATTTGCAACGGCAAAATTGATAAATTGGGCAGAGTCTTTGGAGCTCTAAGGCGGCCAAAGAGCGAGCAGCATTGCGGCGAGTGCTGGAAGTGAGGCGTAGGCGAGTGCCCAGCGCGGGTCCTCCGGCACTAGGCCAACTTTGCTGCTCCACCTTTTCAGAAACTATCCGGCAATGCCAGAGTTTCGTTAAAGTGGACGGCGGATTTTATTCCGCAAGCGAGACTTTTTCAGTTTTGCCTTGACAGATGCGGCGGCATTCTGTCTTGAGAAAAGGACCTGAGCAGTGGCCAGGCAAGGCTGGCAGGCTTTGGGCGGCCTTTTCAAGCCTCCACAACTGTCCTGCTGCAGTACGTGGCTCAATGAAATATAATTTCATGAACGCTGCGTTCCACTAGTTTTGTCAATCAAAGCTTCAATGAAATTCATTTTTCACTTTGATTTCTAAAACATCTGCAGTCTAGGCTGACGTTTGCCATCGCCAAATATGGCTGAGTTTGGCAAGCCTTTGGGCTGTCAGAGTGGACTGAGGGGGCAGGGCAGGGAGGTGAGTTTGGGGGAGGGCGGGAGGAGCGGCAAAGCTCCAGCAGCCTTTTCCCTGGCAAGCGGCGGCAGCGAGACACAAGGCCAAGTTTAGTTGGCCCAGGCTCAGAAGCGCCTCACTTTGCCGGCTGAGCTTGGCTCAGCTACTCTTTATTTCTCCTTTTCTCCGCTGGCCAATCGTAAGAAAGGCGGCAGAAATCGGGCGAAATAAGAGTTGATAAATTCGCAACTCTCTCATCAGCAAGCTGATTTGAAATTGGAATTCATCATTTCCCTTTTCAACGCATCTTGCCGAACGGCTGAGCGGTTGAGAAGGAATGAGGAGTGTAGAAGAAATGCAGGGTGCTGGTGGGCTACTTGTTGGAGTAGTTGACGGTGGCGGCGACGTTGCTGGGCATGGCGTAGAGGTACTAGCAGTAGACGATGGATAGAAGGCAGCAGATTGTCAACGTGGCCATGGGTGTTTCCACTCATGAACCACTCTCTGCTACCATAAAAAGGGATGTGCTGCACAGGAGCACATGAGAGAGATTCCCTTTTGATAGCTCTTCCGATGGGGTGTGAGGAGCAGAGTTGGGCGGAAGCTATTATCGGATATAGACAGTTACAACCGGAAGCAAGCCGGAAGTTAGGAGGAAACAGTGGAGGAAAGGCAGCACCATCACCACTACATTCTAACAACACTGAGGAGGCCTGGCCTAGGTCGGCCAGACCCCTCAACCACTTTACAACGGAACCATGATCTGGTACCAAAGGACCTTGAGTCCGCACACCCATGTACATTGCGTACTAACACTAAGTTGGGATGGGTTGATCAATGGAACAGCGATCAGATTTTCCCGCTAGAATTCTGCGATGAAGAGGGGGAAATAGGAATTGAAAGTAATATTCAAGTTTGGATAAACCTATATGACTTAGCCTTGGTGTTTGAGTGCCTTAAAAATTCAAATCTAAAATGCAAATTGAGAAAATGTGAATTCCTCAAATTGGAAATCGCTTACCTAGGACTCGTTTTTTTCCGGGACTGGTTCCACCCATTCAGATCATTCTAAAATGTTATTACCTTTCAGCCAAAAAAAGATTGTCCTTATCCATTGAGAATTCGCCATTTCTCAACATACCCCATTTTTCAACCTTTCTACCCAAAAAAGTAATGTTTCAAATGATCAAATTCCAGGTCTACCCCTCCAGATCTTCCTAAAATAGCATTACCTTTCAGGAAAAAAAGTTTGTCCCAATCCGTTGAGAATTCGCCCGTTCCCAGCATTACCAGAAATATATATATATATATATATATATATATATACACATGAGGACAAAAGTTGAGTACCCACTCCGCGGTCAACAATTTAAATCGTTTGAGTAAATTAGTTCCCACAATAATGTCAAAACCGCAGTAATTATGGTCTATGACAATGAATTCAGTGTCTGGAAACTCACTGTCCAGTATTCTACAATGCATGGAAATTGTGAAACATGTTTTCAATAATTTCCCAGTTGCACCTCTTATGGGGGCTTTCACTAAGCCTTTTACGTATTAGATTCCTCTTTGGTCAAGCTTAGTTACTAACAATAATGGGAAAGTTGTGACATGGCTACCAGTGTCTAGCAAGGCTTTAAGTCATCTTGGCGTTCCGTTATTTTCATAAACGGGCAGATCAAGATCTGGCCTGTCTTCAAATAAAATATAAGCCTCTTTATCTACTGTGTAGCAGGCTAGACTATTGCAGTCGCAATTTATGTCATGTATCATCTAACCAATTAACATTTTTCAGCAACAGTTTCAATGTTAGGCAACCTTTCCCAGCTTCCTACTGTGAAGACTGGTATTTCTGCACTAGGTTCTTCCGGGACAGTTGCTAGGCAAGGGGGTTTTGCATGTGGATTTGTCGCCTTTGAAAATAGCACCACTTGCTCTGAAGGCATGAGGACTATTTTCTCATCCTGTCTTGTACTTGCATTCTTTTGCACTTGCAAGTCTGTAAGTTCAATGTTTGTTGAGCGCGCGGTTTGCAAATTCCACCAATATCTGGATGATCTGTGAAATGCACTGTGCAATTTGAATGGAGTTTAAAAGGCTTTTTGACCGCGGAGCGGCCCGAAGGGCCGCTCCGCGGTCTATAGAGGTTGCTCAACTTTTGTCCTCGTATATATATATATATTTCTGGAAATGCTGTCCACGGCCGAATTCTCAACGGATTTGGACAAACTTTTTTTTTCCTGAAAGGTAATGCTATTTTAGGAAGATCTGGAGGGGTGGAACCGGTCCCCGAGCATTTGAAACATTACTTTTTTGGGTAGAAAGTTTGAGCAATGGGCTATGCTGAAAAAGGGTGAATTCTCAACGGATTTGGACAAACTTTTTTTTTCCTGAAAGGTAATGCTATTTTAGGAAGATCTGGAGGGGTGGAACCGGTCCCCGAGCATTTGAAACATTAATGTTTTGGGTAGAAAGGTTGAGCAATGGGCTATGCTGAAAAAGGGTGAATTCTCAACGGATTTGGACAAACTTTTTTTTTCCTGAAAGGTAATGCTATTTTAGGAAGATCTGGATGGGTGAAACAAGTCCCGGAGCATTTGAAACATTAATGTTTTGGGTAGAAAGGTTGAACAATGGGGTATGTTGAGAAATGGCAAATTCTCAACGGATTTGGACAAACTTTTTTTTTGCTGAAAGGTAATAACATTTTAGGAAGATCTGGAGGGGTGGAACTGATCCCGGAGCATTTGAAACATTACTTTTTTGGGTAGAAAGTTTGAAAAATGGGGTATGTTGAGAAATGGCAAATTCTCAACGGATTTGGACACACTTTTTTTTTGCTGAAAGGTAATAACATTTGAGGAAGATCTGGAGGGGTGGAACTGGTCCCGGAGCATTTGAAACATTACTTTTTTGGGTAGAAATTTTGAAAAATGGGGTATGTTGAGAAATGGCGAATTCTCAACGGATTTGGACAAACTTTTTTTTTTGCTTAAAGGTAATAAGTTGTGGAGGAGGGGGGGGAAGCTCCGCGGTCACCTATTGCGCTCTGCGCCATATACTTGTTAGGTATAGTGTGTGCTGTAATAGCGGTGACTTTATTTTGCTTATGCCGTAGCCACAGCCTTCCTCCATAGTAGCAGAGGAGAACCAGGCAGGTCGCTACTGCAACAGTTATCGCTAAATTGCAAATAACCCAAATGGGGCCTTTTAGAATCGTCGTAAAAAATTGGCCAGAAGATTGTGCCCAAGTTTTGAAACCTGTGGCAATGCCGTTCATTGTGGAGGAAACAAAACCAGTTAGCTTCCTCCCAGAAGTGTCAAAGGATTTTTCAAAAGATTCTGCATCCCAAACCTGAGCTCTGGCAAAATCGTTGAGTAAACCTACTTGTTGTTGAAGGATTTCTTGCTGGTGCAAAGCAGATAAGATAAGATTGATGCTCCCAGCTCGTGAAAAAGTGATGGTTTATCAAATTTAATGGGATTAAATGGCGATGCTAACAACATCTCAATGTCCAAATTTCTTACATCCACTCTGCCTGCTGGTGAGTGGAAATCTCAGCTCTCATCGTTGCGCAATTTTAAACGATAAACTGAGCTATGTGTGTGTAAGCAAGGTTTCTCTGCTGCCAATTTAGTGAGTTCCCTTGAATTTGGCATATCGGGTGCGTCTTCCAAAAGTTGACAAAATTTGATTCACAATATCTCAAGCCCATTAAAAGCTAAAGATTTGAACTTTTTACTGAAAGTAGGCCCAGTCGTAGTTAGTTTGTGTATAAATTTGCGGATTGTTTCAATTAGCCAAACTGGAGAAATGATCAATTTTGTAAAATCACTCAAAAAATCAAAAGTTCAACATTTCAGCATTTTTTATACACATTTGAAACGATATTTCTCTTGCCCAGTAAAAGCTTTTGGACTCAAAATTTTACACAATTTGGCTCTAAAGGTGGTTTACGTACATGCCAATTTTCAGCCCTATACATGCTTCCTATGTCGAGAAAGAGCTTGCAAAGTACATCCACCTAAACCATTCCTATGGTTCTCCAGCACTGTCTCGCTGGCCTGACCACAAAGCACAGACATGACTAAAAGGCGGATGTACTTTGAAGGCTCTTTCTCAAGATAGGAAGCATGTAGAGAGCTAAAAATTAGTATTTAAGTTAACCACCCTTAGAGCCAAATTGTGCAAAATTTTGAGCCCAGAAGCGTTTATTGAGCGAGAAAAATAACGTTTCAAATTTGCATGAAAAAATGTTGAAATGTCAAACTTTTGATTTTTTGAGTGATTTTACAAAAATGATCATTTCTCCAGTTTGGCTAATTGAAACAATCAGCAAATTTATACACAAACTAAACACGCTTGAGCCTACTTTCAGTAAAAAATTCAAATCTTTAGCTTTTAATGGGCTTGAGGTATTGTGAATCAAATTTTGTCAACTTTTGGAAGACGCGCCCGGTTATCCACCACAGCTCATTTTTATACAAAACTGGTGTTTTATCATAGCATTTGCCATTGAATTTGCCTGACCAATGGATTTTTACATTGTCCACGTGATGGCATTGGTAAATTAATAACGCATCTCCATTTGGCCTTGCAATCAAATCTGGCCTGCCAAAATATGCTCTCATGGCAAGAGTTGGGTCTAGTGTTGCTAGCTATGTTAATATTCCAAGAAGCAATTGGTTTGAACAGCAAATTTGCATCCACAGCGATCGGAAAAATTCCACTTGCTGTAGGAATAATTGGAAACTCAAATAATTTAGGTTTGCATTGACTTGATCCGTGTCATTAGAAATTTTTGACCAAAGACTTTTTGAGTCAAAATTTTTATCCTTTATAGCAAAATTTATAAAAGGCAGAAAACCATCAGTAAAGATGATGGCGGTTTTTCTTTGGCCCAAGAATGATGTTGAAGGTAAGCATGCATGTGAGCTTTTGTCATCTGAGAATCTTTTTAGATGCATAATTTTGAATGCTGCTTGAAGTTCTTCGATTATGATGTAGCGTTGATTGCTAATCTTTGCTTCAAAAGCACCCACTATATTCCACCGGCAAACATCATGGCCCCCAAAAGAGAAACTCCAGACAATCACAGCATTGTTGCTGGCAATGCAGTGGTTGGCGTCAACATCGCAGTCTGCTAGGTCTGCTAGCAATGAGTACAGGTGGCGTCTAGCGGAAATAGCTGAACTTCCCACCTGCAAGAAAGCATTTGTGACGTTATTACAAACATCGAAAAAGGTCCAATAAGAATATTTGCGGATTAGTGGAATTTGTTTTGCGAACAACAGGGGTCCTAGAGTTTTCAACTTTAAATCAAGATAACTTTTGTTTTGATGCATTTTCTGGCAATCAGCTAGAGAAATATTTACAGAGGTTTCTCCAAAGTCTACGATCGCTTTGCTGCCAAAGAAACTGGTTTTTGTGCAAACAAAAGATGAAATTGCCCAACATTTAAATGCTGGGAAGGATATTTCATTTTCATTTTTGACATATAAGTTGATTTTAACGGTTGAAACATTTTTGATAGTTGAAGGCACTGCCGGGCAATTATATGTGGATGGGAATGCAAATAATTGACCGTGATCTCCTTCTCCGCATAAAAGAACTTCTGAAGCTCCTCTAGGAACCCTATCTAGTTTTGTGACTTTGTAATTTTGGTTGTCGAAATTTTGCTTATCTTCAATTTTTTCTGCTAATGCAATTTTGCATGAATTTGAAAACATTGAAATGAAAAGCAATAATTTTAGTTTAGTACCTAAAGTATAATCGAAAGTGGTAGATGAGGCCATGCGCTTACCGCACTGACAGCTTCCACCCTGGCTGCCAGTGCCTCGTTTCACATAGGTGACTGGCAGGGGAGTTCTGTTCTCGAGGAAACTCTTCCGAATGACATCAATGCCTATAAGAGTCAGCACTATTGATGAAAAATTTTGGCAGAAAGGCCAAAATGAACTGGAGAGGTGCTGTTCAGCTTCATGCTCTTTATGAGCTTGTGAAGGGAGGACATTGGCAATCGGCTCCTCGACCGCTTTCTGGAACTGGATAGGCAGGGTTGTGTCCTCTCTGCTCCAGTGTAGTTGGGAGGTGGCGCGATTGGTGATGAGGTTGCCGCTGGGGGTGAAGCAGTTATGCATGACAATGGACTTGATGGCGGTGAACTGGCAGAAGGATTTGGGCAGCGAGCAGATGCCCTACCAGCTGAAAGGGATGCAGCACAGTTGAGAGCCGTCTGCTAGGTCAGTAGACTCGACTGTGTGCTTGAAGTGGCCTAGGAGGAGGCAGGCAAAGGGCTGGTCTTCTGCCCGCAGGTTCCATGGCTGCTCCTCCAGCTTGGGGACGTCGAACTTGATGGCAGGGCCATACTTGGGGTATTCAGTGACCATGGGGTTGGTCTCCATGTCTGTGCGCTGCCCTGC
Organism: Ptycholaimellus sp. GST1_10; assembly: GCA_030248095.1. Taxonomy (NCBI): domain Eukaryota; kingdom Metazoa; phylum Nematoda; class Chromadorea; order Chromadorida; family Chromadoridae; genus Ptycholaimellus; species Ptycholaimellus sp. GST1_10. The sequence continues at coordinate 50,541 of JASANA010003569.1, read as the reverse complement.
GAAGAACTCCTTTATCCTCCCCTGAGAGGACATCTTGTAGCCAAGGCGCAGTTGGGTGTAGATGCTGGTGGAGTGCAGGATGGCCATGCGATCATCCAGCAGGCCCTTGCAGGTGCGGGAGTTGTGCCAGAGCTTGGAGGTAAAGGTCTCGAACATGTGGATGAAGACCTCGTGCGGGGTCATGATCTCCAGCAGGCACATCATGTAGGAGTGCATCCAGTTCTGGGCTTTGGGAAGGCATTTCATGATGCAGTATGTGAGCTGGCCGAAGTTCATCTTGGGGATGCCGGAGTTGTCCATGATGCCGAGGATGGAGGCAATGTTGTTGGACTCCTCATGCACCTTGGTGCACTGGTAGTGCCCATCTCTGTCGGCTTGATGAATTTGACAGCGATGCTGCAGAGGCGCAGCTGGAGCATGTTGAGGAAGGGCCTCGGCTGAACAGTAGGCCAGTTTCCAGTAGGTGGGGCAACAGTGCTGCTTGTGCCAGGCCTGAAATTGCTCCCAGGACTAGCCCTCTGCTGGGGCTCTGTAGAGGTGGAGTGTGGGGTTGCAGGGGGACCAGAGTAGGGCTGCTCCCTGCATCAGTGGGTAGGTTTGGGTCTTGTCCTTTCTTGGCCGGTTGCAGGCCTTAGGGGTGTATTTTTTGGGCATGCGGATCGATTTGGCGGGTGACGGCCTCAAAGCTGTTGGGGTAGGTTGGGTTCATTGGATTGGGCTGCAGGGCGGGCATGTGGATGGTGGTGTAGCTGGTGGCGAGCTTGGCTGCCCTGAACTTGCTGTAGCCCGTCCAGTCCACCATGAAGCACTCCCAGCCCGACCAGGAGTGGCCAGTGGTGTGCAAACAAAAAAATTTGTTTTGTGTCATGTGCACAATGACGCAAATGTGGTGTCAGCCTTTTTGTGCATATTGTTTTTGTGTGTGACATGAAACAATATTCATTTCATGTGCTCATAGAGGTTTCCTGGAAATTTTTTGCCAACTCATATTGATGCCCATTTTTTCGTCGTAAACATGAGAGAACACAATGGAGCAATGGGAAAACGTCCTGCGCTACTTCATTAGCACCCAGCGGTTCGTTTGAAACATGAGAAGGGCCCTGACACTCTCCTCCTTGAGCCTATTACAACGATTGCTCAGTAGTAGCCCCATCTGCTGAGCTTGACAGGAGGCTGAGGCCTGAAAGGGCCAGCTTTCGATGGGATGAGGGGTGAATCAAGCTGGCGATTGTGGCGTAGTTGGGGCGCTGCGGATTGTCTATGGCCCACCATTCTAGCCCCGTCATGCCTGTTTTTGATGAGGAGTGAGGCCAATTTAGCCATGGCATTCCATCACAGTGACCTTGGTTGAGAGCTACAACAACAGCTGGTGTGGTGAGAAAAAGCTGGTCTTTGACCATGGAGAAAACAACACTTCTATGAGCACACGAAAACAAAATGGATTGGGATTTTTTTGTTTTGTGATTATTGTGGCACAAAACACAAAAAATACACAAAAAAACAACACAAAACGTGATTTTTTTTCGTGTTTTTTTGTTTCTTTGTTTTTGTGTCATGTCATTTTTTCGTGCTGACACCACTGGGAGTGGCTGGTGGGGTTGCCGTTGGACTGCACCATGATCCAGTCGCAGACCAGCTGCATGCACTCTAGTGAGGCGAGGCATGTTTCATCCCACTTGGCATCCGGTTGGGCACCGTAGGGAGGGCAATACTGTTCCATTCCATTCATTGCCCTGGCACTGAAGTTGACTTTGAGGTCAGAGGGTAGTTGTTGAGAGTTGTGCCTGATGACGGAGATGTCGATGGGGTAGGAGATGGCAGCCTCGCAGTAGGAGTTGGGGTTCTGGGGACTGGAGGGCCCCGGCCGCGCAGCGGTTGGAGGCTGGTCGCTGAGTGGAGGGTAGCTGGCCCTGCCGAACTGGCTCTTGAGCTTGAAGTTGGCATAGGCCTTGGCGGTGCTGCTCCCGCCGAGTTTGCTGAAGGCGGGCATGGCCATGGCCATGGGTCAGGACTCTGTGCCCTTGTCCATCTTCTCCTCCACCAGAGTTGGTGGCTTAGCTCATGGCGGTCGTTGAGCTTGGCTTAGCTCATGGCAGTTATTTCTCTCTTCCAGAGACAGCATGGCCATCCTGTCCTCGTCTGATCCTTCCAGGTGGACGAAAGGCTGGAGATGGATGGCTTCAAAGGCAAAGAGGAGGTCAGTGGTAGGACAGCGCACTGGGTTGCGTTTGTAGTGGATGAGGATGCGGTTGCCGGATGGGACGTGGATGATGAGGTGCTTGTACCCGTCCACGGTGAGGTCCCCATCCTGGAGCAGTCTGACGGCCTTCTGGATGGTGAGGCTGGTGGCCTTGGCGGCGAGGATGGCAGTGATGACATTGGTGTCGGACTTCCCGCTTTTGTCCAGCATGTCAAACGGGCAGAAGCCCCACCGCTTCTGACACTCCACCAGTTGCGTTGGTTGCAGTCTTCCCTTTAAATTTACAGCCCATCTCCAAAATTGAGTGAATGCAAGCATAGCAACCATTGGGTCTGCTGAGATTTCCATTGTGACAGAAGCCATCATAGGCTTGTGGCATGGATGTTGAAGCTGCGGTTGGTGGCTATGAGTAGCTGTAGATGGCAGGCCAGGCGTTTGGCCGCCAGCAGTTCAGTGTCGTTTGCAGACTGCAGGTCCACCCTCTGAGTGGTTCCTGGCAGGCACGAACCATCCACCTGTCACTGTAATGTTTCATGACATAAAGAATATGCTGCAAATTGGCTTGAAAGATAATTTTGCACTATCAAGTTTGTGCGGGAGATGTCATTTTGCTTGAGTGTTGCTGCTGCATGAAGGGCAGCAGCATACAGGGTGGGGACGGCGTCCCTTGGAATGAGGCAGAGGAGTCCTGATGAGAGCAGTCGAAGGCCTGCTCTCTGGTTGTCGTCTCCTTGCATCTTTGCTGGGTAGATGGATAGTGTGCCTATGATTAGCCAAAATTTGAACATTGGATGAAAGATTCAGATAATCCTGGTATAAACCGTTGTATGAGCTGCAGATTAGATTGTCCAGCTCGACCAGTTCTTGCATCACTGCCCTTAAAGGGTCATACCATTCACCTGATGTATTAGCTTCGATCTCATATTCATTCTCATTTTCAACCAGAAATAGCAATAAATCATCTAATTTTTCATCTGCCTATTCCATAGTGAGCGGTGACAAATGTGAAGGCAAGGAAGCGAATGATGCTAACATTTGGTGCTCCGTTGCTGCAAGCGTTGGGATGATTGAGGCCCAGGTTGTAGGCTTGGTGGTTGCTTGTGCCGCTGTTGCTGACACTGAAGGTGGTGCTTCGGCCCTCTGGACGGTAGAAGGATTCACAGCCCCTTCCATCTTGCAGGGCTCAGAGGCATCTGCAAGACTTTGTAGGTCTTTGGAACTCCTTGTCTGGCCAGGTAATGTAGAATTTTTGGAAATCAAATGGTAACCTTGAATGGGTTGAGTTTCTGAGCCTGTTGCGGGCTGGTTGTCGCAGGTCTCTGCTTGCTCTGGCAAAGCCATGGCATTAGTTGAGAAATGGCCTAAGTATGAGGCTAGGTGACAACCTTGAGTGATGCAGCTCTCGGTGGGTGTGGGTGCCATGCTGGCAGGAGATGGTGAGCCGGTGCGGGCTGGGGAAGACGCAAATGCTGCCGGGGTAGGAGGCCGAGAGGCCGAAGCTACTGATTGTGCTGATGTGCTCGCACTGCAATCCGCAGCTTTATGAAACATCAGCCCTACTAACCATGGCCAGGAGGCACTCTTCCTTCTCTAGAGCTAGTGGCTCAGAGGTTGGGATGCTGTGCAGGTCGATGATGTTGAAGGTAGGTTGAACTCGGCTCCCCAAGTGAGGGAATGCAAATATGGCTCAGCGACTGCCTTTATATACCCTTTCTTGAATGTTTTGGCTCTAGGTTAAGACAAAACAAATATATCCTCTGGGAAAGGGGATATTGATATTCTCAGGAAACCTTTTCTATTAGACACAACATAATTTTCCTTTTTTGTTGCAATTTTCTTGCTTAACTACATTATACTTTATTAATTATTTATAAAATAATTTTCTCTGGATATTTAAACTTGAATCTAATCTTAGTTTGAGGTTATCCCAATGTTAATCAAGTTTATCCAGTTAACTAATTCACTCTATACGGCATACTTGCTTTGATGCCAGAAGATTGAAGGCGACAAAGAGCTAACTTTTTTTGCGCGGCCGAAGGCCGCCTGCCGCGAAGGGCAGGGCAGTCAGAGCTCCGGAGGCCGGAGGGCATGGGTGCGGAGGCCCCGGAGCGTAGCCTAGCATGCAAAGCATGCTAGGCGAAGCGTAGGGGCCGTAGCACCCGTGCCCGGAGGCCGGAGGAGCTCTGGCGCCCTGCCCGAAGCGGCGGGTGGCCAAGGCCAGCTTCAGCAGTTACCCCATTTTTGCGTCCGTCTGTCCGCATATATATATGTATATGTGTGTGCCCCAGGCCCGTACTCCGCGGTTTTTCAACGAAATTGGCTGATTTTTTGCATGAAGGTCCGCCTAGGCGGTGCCTCAGGACCATTTTTGGTGCTTGGCGTAATTTTTTGAATTTCGCCCAAAACTCAATTTTTTGATGTTTCAAAATACGAAAAATTATAAATCATTGGTTTTTCAATGAAATTAGCTGAATTTTGGCAGGTACGTCCGTCTATGTTACATTTCGAAGGTGGCAAAAGGAATTTTTGAAATATTTATTATTTCTTGATTTATAGTCAAAAAACCAAAATCTTGATGTTTCAAAATTTTGAACATGCATAAAACCATGGTTTTTCAATAAAATCAGTTGAGTTTTGGCATATACCCCTGTCGTGGTGATATCTTGAAACTGCTTTAAGGAATTTTGAAAATTTTTATTATTTCCCGATTTATGAACAAAAACCTAAAATCTTGATGTTTCAAAAATTCAAACATCCATAAATCCAGTGTTTTTCAATGAAATCAGTTGAATTTTGGCTTGTACGTCTGTCATGATGACATCTTGAAGTTGAGAAACAGAATTTTAAGAAAATTGATTATTTATTGATTTATGGGCAAAAATCCAAAATATCGATGTTTCAAAAATTCGAACATCCATTAATCGCTGGTTTTTCAATGAAATCAGCTCAATTTTGGCAGGTACGTTTGTTGAGGCGGTACCTTGCAGCTGTTAAAAGGGATTTGAGAAGAATATTTATTATATGTCGATGTATAGCCAAAAACCTTAAATCTTGATGTTTCAAAAATTTGAACAATCATAAATTCACTGGTTATTATGGTCAGCCGTATCATTGGATTAGAAGGCATAGCATTTGGAAAATTTAGCAACGAAGCATGAGCTTATTACTCAGTAAAAGGCCGCGCATCTTGGCAACAGCCGAGAATACCTTGTCATAAATGCGGTTGCACATGAGCAGCCAGTCTGTTCTGGACATCAGCTCCTCTGAGGTGTAAAGGTACACACTTGGCGCTACTAGCCAGGTGGGCACTGGGACTGTCGTTTTGACAGCAGCTGGTGCTTCGTTGGATGAGACGTTTTGAGATGAAGCGGAGACTGGCCGTGAAGTGATATCTACTGAAACCAAGCTTTCCCCCGATGACTGCGCTGAGGTTTGGTGGACTGATGGTAGGCAAGGATACTTATTCTCCCCTTCCATCAAATATGGGATTGTGAATCAGAAAGAATTATTCATCGTGAAACATCATCCAATGCCATTTTGACTAGCGCAACAGCATTCATTCTTACCTAGACAGGGGGCAAATCCTGCTGGCTTTCCACATTATGCCAATTTTTGAACTTGGCATATAGGTCAGCGAGATTGTTAACGAAAGTATAAAAAGCGTTTGCAAACATAAGGTAGGGAGTGAATTGAAACAAAATTTCATAACTGAAGGGCATTTTTGATTGGATATTTTCAGCATGCAAGGTTGGTCCGTTGAAGTTGACATCTAGTTTGCAGATACCGAGAGGCATAAGTTTTCTAGGCGTGGCCTGGCCTCAAGGCCGCTCTCATGCGTCCCACCTTTGATCCCTGATGGCTGTTCTAATGGCCTCAGCCATCCTCCAGGCCCCATGGCTGTCTATGTGCTAGCCATGGGAACCGAGTCATACAAAGTGAGGAAGAAATGGCATTGCTTTGTTTAGCAGTGGAAACAATTATTTTTAGTTAATGAAACATGACTTAGTCTAGTGAACGTTTCTGTTGCTGCTATTTTTGCACAACTTGTAGTTTATGATTCTTTCTTCGGACGTTATAATTCGCCCAACAAGACAGCAGAAAAAAGAATGGATTCGTCTGATTTCGCTGGGAAAAGTATCGTTGCTTTGCTAACATATCAATTTGCTCTATGTATTTAAGTTTGTTAACAAAGCTGACTGAAACATCAAAGGTAGTTGTTATTTGGATAGTGGGAACATCTTCCACTTTAACAAGATTGGCTCACCATTGTCGTTCCGTCGTACCTGACATTTTCTTTTGAAGAAGGAGAGGCAAACAGAACGGAGAAGAAATTTCACTGTTTGAACCGCCCTTTATGGGCCACAACATTGTAGCAAATTGAATTTCGATGCAGTAGAAACCTTTCATATTTGTAGTTGTAATTGTTTTGCTAAAAATGTAATTCTCTTTTTTAAACTTTAACTGCTTTTTGAACAAGAAGATCTTCTTATGTAACCGAAAAAGATCTATTCAAGAAAACGTTTCTACTGCTGGCGTCCGATCACATTCCAGAGGACGCGGAAGGTGTCCATGTGCTCTTCGTAGAGCTGTTCCTGGGCCGTCAGCTGCTGTGCGACCCAGGCCAGCTTCTTCCACGCCTCCTGACAAGATATGCCCTCTTTGAAACAGGATCTTTATTCTTTCCATGGTGAAGGAGACAACTATTGGCTTGTAGTACCTTTTACTGAGATAAATCTCCCTCATGAAACATCAGTTGTGTAGCTTTTGTAATGGGAGGTGGTAAAGATTGTAAACCTTGGCGCAGTAGACGTGTTCGCCCTCTCTGGGGGCGGTGAGGCGGATGAAATGGGCGTGGAAGCCACATCCCAGGACTGCTGCCGTGGCCCCGCTTGCCCAGTTGCGGAGGTTGGCGTGGTTGCTGAGGACCCATTCCGTGTTGTTCTCTGCAAATGATCACTCCCTTTAAACTGAGGGCTTTGAAACGAAACTCTCTATTGGTTTATGAGGTCCCACTTCGAATAAAATGTGATGATGAGAGAAAGGACACTGGTGAGACAATTTGAAGCAGTATGAACCGTTTATCTCTGCCCTGTAGGCGCGGTAGTCGTTGAAGTCCAGCCGCACCCCCACCCAGAGGTCCGTCTTGAATCTGTTATTGGTGTCCGTCACCCTCAATCACCCTTTCATCCATTTGGTTGACAAGACTGCAGAGGGTGGAAGTCTGACCTGATGAGGACCATGTTCGGTTGGTCGGTGAGGCGGCGGAGCATGTTGTTGAGCTCCATGAGGTTGCTGCACCGCCTGGCCTCGGCGTAGGGGTGCTGCGTCGGTGGGCCTCCAGCCAGCAGCAGGACCTGCAGTGGGCGTGGAGGAGGCGGGCTGTCCACTTGGGCTGGGCTCTGGGACTGGATTCGTGTGCTGTGGGAGTTGGGGAGGGAACGAACGAAGGTGAACGGGGCCGTCAGAGGAGTAGGACGGACTCCCCGACCAGCACCTTTCCTAACGTTGTGCGCCATTTCTACACCGGGTCCTTTTCTAGCTAGTTTTTCTACTAACCAAAGGTGGAAATAAGTCAAGCCCTATTCCATTTATTAATCAACAAAGGAATGACTGGTACCTATGTACCCTGATTGAAACTTCAAAAAAGGGGGCAGTGCAACTGAAAGCTTTTCCTCATCTTTCCTAGGCTGTGAGGAGTATAGACTGAAACGGAGCTTAGAAAAGAGCTCTGCAGGTGAGGAAAAGGTGGAGTGTTGTGGTGGGAAGAGCCTTGCCTGTAAGGCTGCGTCTTTTCAGGCCTATGTGATGGGTATGGGCTAGTAGTAGTAGTGGGGAGGAGAATAGGTCCCAAAGTAAACAGTCGCAGGTAGATTGTAAAAGTTTTAATGATTACTTCAGTTCACAGTAGTTTAGCAAAGAAGAAAGCGCAGGAATCATAAAAGAGAGTGCGGGATTCACACAGTAGTTTTACGATTCCTTCAGTCATCTTGCAAAATTTGAACAGCTGCCAGGGAGAGGGCCCAATTCACGTCCCTACCTTTACTACTACATAATGACTCTAAGTAAACAGCTTATCTTATGGGTGTGAAGATGCCGCAAAGGAGCATAGACAAAAAACGAAGCAACAATGGATCGTTTAGATATCAATTTATCTTGTAGGCGAATTGGGCAGTATAATAGCTTTCAAATGTATGACAAGCTGTGCTATATTCGAACATCCCCTCAAGCTTTCTCACCAGTTTCAATTACTCAGCAATCTGCAGGATATATTCTTTGATCGGCTTGCAAAATCGTTGTTCCTAAACGTGGTTTTTTTACTTTTAATTGTCACCCCTAATTTTTGCTGTCATATTATGCATATTATTCATCATTTGACCTATTGGTGAAGTATTTGCCAAAATTTTCTATTTACGTAGCAATTAGTTGGATTTAGGTTCATCCTGGCCAGGTAATTGCTCATCTCATACTGGAGAAGTATGAGCATCCAGAAACAGTCGAATTGGACGTCTTTCCTCCATCGTCTTGCCTTAGCATTGGTTATAATATGTCAAAAACTAGATACTTCAAAGCAAAAAGATTTTTCGATGGCAGTTTACAGTGGCTACCGGTGTAAGGGGGACAGGGTGGCAGCTATATTGACAAACTGCAAGGGTAGGGAGAGGATGAGATGTGTGCACATGGCAAAGAGTGTTGGCTGGCAGAGGCCGCCGCCAAGAGCTCCATTCTCAGCCTCCTCTTTACGATAACAGGTTGACATCAACCCAGTGTCTCTTATCAGATCTCTATCTTTGTCAAACAACCGCCCTAAGCAAACCGCATGACTTTATGTCAGCGCTAGGGCAAGCACATTTGTAGTTTATTCATATTGTAGAATTTAGAATTTTTCAATGATGTCTGTGATTGCTGCGTTATGTTGTATGCATCTCAGCTTCATATTGTAACTGTAGGAATGAAGGCTGTTTTTTTATTATTAACATCATACTTTTGTCAAGATAGCAAAAACCGGCTAGCCTGAGCGTCAAAAGCTAAACGAGGCCTTGAAATGCGATCAGCATTGGTGAATGGCATGAAGAGATGTCACTGAAAATGCCCAGTTTGAAGATGTCAATGATTTGAGCAGATTTTATGATTCCATTAGGGTCATGTAAAATCGTCCCAAATTTTTCCCCCTTCGGCAACTGCAAGGTGAACTTTGTTCTCTCTCTTCGCGAATTCTCAAGCTCATACTACTCTCAGGAGAAACAATAGGCTGTGGTTTGTTGCATGCATCTCCAGTTTATGCATTGCTTGCGTGTTTGATTTTTAACTCCCCATCTTCCCCCCCCCTCCATATACCCCAGGAGTTTTCGGGAACGTAAGCGCAGTTCTGGGTAGGCGGTCTAATAGGCTTTGGTGGAAAAAGCGACTCTAGATCTTACCAGCACAATTTGAAAAATTCCACATTGGCAAAATTCGAAAAACTCTATTTGGCCGATCCCCACAGCAGTGGCCTCATCTTCTGATTGAAACAGTTAAACTCTGTCCTCATCTACAATCATAAAAAGTCGACCATTTCTAGAGAAACCCCATTCGGCGACACTCGGAAACTCATTCCAACCAACACTGGGCATTCACCATTTTGTGACGATTGTCGCAATGCTTCCCTGATGAAGATGCTTGCTTATCTTTATAGGGACTGAAAAATCCCTTCGAATCTCTGCTAAGTTTGGCCCATGCAAACTTGATCCCAAATTTGCAACTAGGACCAAGATTGAGAATCCATTGCTTGATAATCAATAATGCTCAATTTGTTAAAATGTGAGTTTGATGCTAGTCTGTGAGATTGCTGTGGTTTTGTGCATGCATCTCCAGGTCTATTGCTTGTTTCTTATTTTTTTACTTTTCTGTCCTGTATGGGTCAAATTTAGCAGACTTTAGAAGCCAGAGGGCAAAAAAACCTTCCTCTACAATGAAAGTAACTCTTTTGCTCTATCCGCCCATTTTGAAAAGATTCCACTTGGTTGATCCCAAGGACTACCTTAAGCACCCATTTTCCACCATTGTCGGGAGGAAGTGGAGAATAAGTTAGAGCTAGTACGCGGTCTCCGTGATAAGCTTCACATTAAGAGTTAGGAAAAGAGAGCCGTCTTCAACCACTATCCACAATAATTAAAGACAATCCATATATCTTAAATCCTTCTCGTCTTCTGAGAGAACTTCAACCTGGAGAAACATAGACTTTAAGAAAATATCTTTTCCCTACTCATGTCCCTACGCCTGCAACAGCCAGCCGTGGAATTTCTTTTTCCAAGCTAAATCCTGCCCTTACGCTTGCAATCAACAGTCAGTGAAATAGTTGTGGCACAATGAAAACCATGAAGCTCACCAAATACTGCCAGAAAAGTTAGGTTTTAAATAGCGCTAAATTGCCAAAAGTATATTATAGGTTTTAAAAATTTACTGTCTCAACTTAAAAACATCCATCATTCATAACAGAGATGAAATTTGCGGCCTTGTTTTCTTTCCCCCAAGTCAGCCAGCATTTCTCTCTTTGTTTCGATTTCGTCAATGTTTTTAATTCTCCTACTCTCGCGCAAAATGGTCTCTCCCCCTTCCTTTGCCTCTTTGTTTCACATTCACTTTCCACCAGCCCAGCTCCTCAGCTCCCCCTCTCTCCATCTCCCCTCACCCATTCTCAATCCACCCATCGCCATGGCCCACTCCCACAACCTCCAGCATCCGCACTGCATCAACTACCCCGGGGACATCACCTTCATCCAGAGCTATGGCTTCTGATGAGTACGGGGCGGGGGTGGAGGTGGAGCATGTGACAGGGCGGGGGTGGAGGTGGAGCGTGTGGCCTGCTAGACCTTCCAGCGCCTCCGACAGTACCCCGCCCATGCAAATCCGTCCAGGGCCTGCCACCACCCCCCCCACACCCATTCCTTTCCCTCCATCCTCCTCTCAGCCTCTGCTACTTCACTCTTGTCTTTGGTCGAGTAAAAGAAAGGTTTGCTGGTGGTGTGCCCGCACGAGATGGAGATGGAGACGCAGCACTAGGGCTTCATCGTCCTCGGCTACGGCCTCGCCTGGGCCGTCACCGCGTTCAGCTCCGGCACCCACAACCTCCTCTTCCTTTCCATCCTCTCGTAATGCCTGGCGCCCCGCCCGTCAGAACTGGAGCCCCTGCCCAGATTCACCTTCGCCCTCCTCAAGCTCCTTCCCAGCATCTCCGGCAGCCTGGATCAAGGACGCCTTCAGGACCCTCTCCCTCTCCTCCGCACCCGCTTTGGTCTTGCCGCCTCCCTACGCCGGTGGACGAGGAGCAGCTGAGTGCGACGGTGGCAAGCAGGAACCTGGACATCCGCTACCAGGACTCCTTCGCCTCCCTCTTCCAGCTCATCATCTCTCTCAAGGCCTGTCCCTTCCTCTCTATTGCTTCTCTCACTCCATCCTCTCCTTCTCCCTGAGCCACCAGCCCAGACTCCGCCATGCACTATACGCAGCAGTCCTGGTGGTCTCAGCCTTCCCAAACCTTCCACTCTTTCGTCATGTCTTGCTCCCCCTCTCCCACACCCTCGCCCCCGCCCCCCGACACTCGGCCTCTCGGTGAGCGCACACAGACCCACACCCCCTCCAGTTTCCCGCCCACCGATTCAAACCCACACACCCTCCAGACCTCCCGCCACCCATCTCCCGCCACGGGCTCCAACTGCGCAACTTCCATCCTCCAGCCTCAGCCCATGCACACAACTACCTACCCCTACAACCCACCTTCCCTCCCTGCCTTCTTCAAGTCCCGGCTGCCCTGCTCACACGCCTGCCCAGCCCCCACCAACCATACGCAGAACAAGCTATGCTGCCGATGGTGCGAGACGGTGTGGTGCCGACGGGGTGAAGAAGTGGCCTGGGCGCCTGCGGGTGCTCTGCCAGCAGCAGCGTGGGTGGAAGCGGAGTCGGCGACGAGGCGCGGAGCCAAGCCCTATTGGACCTGCCTTCCATGCCAGGATGGAGAAGGACTTCGCCCACAACCCGCCCTTCATCAGCTCCATCGTCAAGGTCATTGCCCCCGCCTCGCTTCTCTCAACCTCTTCACTCCCAATCGAGCCCTCTTCCCGGCACCGCCTGGCCAGGAGGGTGAGGAGAACGAGGAAGAGCAGGAGAACGTGGAGGAGGAGAGTGGAGGCGTCAGTGGAGAGGAAGAAGCAATGGAGGTCAACTGCCGAGTGAGCAGCAGAGAGCCTGTCCCAGGACAGGACACCGCACCCGCTCCCAGTCCTCCGCCTCAACCTCAACTCCCTCCTCAACCTCAACTGCATCAAGACCCAGATCATCCCAGCATCCTCCAAGGCTACCTCCGCACCCTAGAAGCACAGGTGGAAGCGGGAACGGTGGGACTCACGGTGCCTCCGGTCATCCTCCACCCAGAAGACTTCGGCAACCTGGACCAGTTCGTGGCCAGCCCCGACTCTGGTGGCGTCTACGCTCTGGACCCGCACCTCGTCTACCGCCTAGCCCAGCAGCGCGCCGACTGGGAGGTTGGCCAGCGTCGCATCACTGGCCTCACCGTCGCCGACGTCGCCCACCTCGCCGGAGCAGCTCCGCCTCAGTCGGCCCAGCCCCAAGCCTCCGCCCTCCCAGCAACTCCGGCCTCAGCTGCCCGCCGCCTCAGCGCTGACTCCGTGCTCAACCTGGCCAACGAGAACCTGGACTTCGAGGACCCTGTGGATGGTCAGCAAGCGGTGGAGCGCGGAGAGATGGAGCAGGCCACGAGGACGCCAGATCAGCCGCCCCGCAGCGCCTCTCACTTCCGGGCCCGCCCTGCAGATGGCCTCTTTGCCCCGCCTGGCCTCCTCAACACACCCAATGAGCCCTCCTCTCGGCCCCGAGAAGGCAGGATTCCAGAGTCTCAGTTCCGCCGCCTCCGCCCGGATCTGCAGACCAGCATCCGCTCCAACCCCTCTCCGCCCTCTCCTGCCTCACGCAGACGCTCCCAACACCGCTGACCGCCTCCGGGGACTCCTCAGCATCCGGCTCCCAACAGCCCCAGTTCCTTCACCTCCACTCCTGGACGCCTGGAGACGGAGAACCTCTGCCAGGAGAACTGGGCTCTCTGATGTCAGAGCGCAGAGCATCAAGCCCTTGCCGCTGCTGCTGCCATCAACCTCCGCTACAAGGGCCAGCTCCTTGCCCAAGATCGACTCCTGACTCAAGAGCAGGAACTCCATCGCCAAGCAGAGGAAGCCCCGTACCACGCCAACGTTGAGGCCCAAGCTCATCTCCAAGCCTATCGAGAGCAGCGACAAGAGCTGGCGCGTCTACAGCAGGAGCAGCAGCAGCAGCAAGCTCAGCTTCAGGCCAGCAAGCAGACACCAAGCATCGCCACCAGGAGGAGGAGATGGCAGCTCTGCGTCGTCAGATCAAGGCCCTCACCGCATCTGCCCGCCATGTCGCCTGGCAGCCTCTCCATCCTCCCTCCGTTGGTCGAGGACGCTCTCAAGGACTGCCTCTGCCTCCAGCTGGACCACGGCGCCGCCTAGCCTCCACTGGCCTTCGCGAGCAGCCATCTACCAGCCACCGTCTCCCAGCCCAGCCAGACGACTACGACTCATGCGAGGAGCTGGAGCAGACTCTGGCCGAGGAGTGAGCAGCGATTTGCCAGGCTGCCCACCGCCACCCAGCGCCCTCTCCGACCATGTCCCCGACTCTTCTGCCCTCCAAGCGTCTGCACCTTCTCGTCACCGCGCCCCAGTCCGGGACTGGACGCCGAGTCCGGGAGGAGCCCGGAGCCGGCCAGCAAGGCCGGGGAGAGTTGACGGGACTCCAGGAGGAGCCCGGAGCCAGCCGCCGAGCACGGGAGGAGCCAGCGGGACGCCAGGATCCGCCAGGAGATCGCTTGGGCTCACTTCCTTTGCCTCTTCTTTGCCGCACCTCTCCAGCGGACTCTACGGGCGAGCCTGAGCGGCAGCAGGGCAAGCCCCGGCATGAGGCTGGTGCGGACAACCGCCCAGAGGACCAGCGCAGCTCTGGCCGCTCCTCTGCCTCCTCCGACCCTCTGGCCAAGACCTACTCCACCATGGCGATGCCCATCCTCACCTCCTTCCAGCCCTCCACTCACCTGGCCAAGCTTCGCAACACCGACACTCTCAAGACCTACGACGGAGCCACGTACATGGACTTCGCGCGGTGGTGGAGCTGGTGGGAACACTATTTGCACAAGGACCCACACATCAACAACATCACCAAGCTCGACACCCTCCTCTCCTGCCTCAAAGGCTCCGCCCTCGCCAAGGTGAGCTGGTGCCAGGAGTACAAGGAGACTGACTACGCCATCGCTGTCGCCATCCTGAAGAAGTCCTACGCCGGCACGGGACACCGCAAGACCGAGCTCCTCTCCACCCTCGCCGACGTGGAGCCGATGCCGGAGGACGTGACGGGGAAGAAGATGTCGGCGTTGGCAGACTTTCTGGAGCAGACGCGCGCCAACCTCCGCAACCTTGGCGTCGACGACCTGGACAGCCACGCCGTCCTCCTCTTCCAGAAGCTGCTGCCCAGCCTGGTCTCCGCCACCCGCCACCATCGCGCCCTCTCCAACCTGGACCTGACCCCCACCTACAAAGAGATCGTGGACCTCCTAAGGAAGGAGAGTAGCTGGCGCCTGGAGACACCACAGGAAGATCATCGACATGGACCTTGCTCCAGTTCGACTCCTGCTCCAATGTCCGGCTTCGCCATGCCGGCCTTCCAGCAGCCTCAAGTTCCAGTCCAGAAGAAGACCTGACGGGGGAAGAGCGTGGCAGTCCGGCCTTCACAGACGCCGGGGATGGCGCCACCCTCCGCACCCCAGCCTCCGCCTCCTATCCCAGCTCCTAGCCCGCCCCGACTGGCCCCGGGGGACAGCGTCTGCATCAACCCTGCTACCTCTGCTGCCTCTCGCACTACGTCGTGGACTGCGGCACCTATCCTCAGCCTCGCCAACGCCTCAGCCGGGCCAAGCAGCTCAAGCTCTGCCTCAACTGCCTTGCCCACAGCCACACTACCGACCAGTGCCAGTCCACCTTCTGCTGCCGTTCCTGCCTGGAGCGCCACCACTCAGCCCTCCGTGGAGCCTTCGGCAACAACTCCGCTACCGGCGCCAATGGCCAGCCCCTAGGGCCCCGAGGGGGCGGGGGCGGAGGTGGACGCGGTGGGGGAGCTTCAGGAGGAGGAGGACGTTGCGGCTCCGCGCCGCCTCCCAGCTCACAGCCTCTGCAGCCCACGGCGGGCCCGCCGGCCCCGAGCTCCTTGCAACAGCAGACCTCCGGCCCTTCCAACCTTGCCATGCCCGCCTTGGCCTCCGCGCCTTGCCCGATGGAGGACAGACTGGACTGCTCCTTCGGCTCTGAGCCCCACAGCTGCTCGCCCATCAACCCCAGCCGCAGCATCGTTGCCGCCTTCCGCATCAGAGCTCAAGGCCCAGGCGGAAGCTTCCTGCTCAACGTCCTCTGCAACACCGGGGCGACCAACACCTGGATCACCCGCCTCGCCGCGGAGCAGCTGGGGCTACGGCCCTGGGGACGAGTGTCTACGGGAGTCTGGATGGCTGGCAGCGAGGCCCCACAGATCATCCGCACCCGCTACATCCGCTTTGCCCTCAAGACCGTCTACGGCGCCGACTTCCCTCTCTCCACCCTCCAGGTGGAATGGATTGCCGACGGCTGCCGCCTAGGCGGCTACGAGCTAGAGCCCAAGGTGATTCCCTCCGTCACTGCCAAGGCCTTCAACCTTCCCACCTTTGCCACCCGCGCCTTCCCCGTCCATGTGCTGCTCGGGCTGGACTTCTGGGAGGAGATCTTTGGCGACGCCACCAAGCAGCGCATCACTCGCGGCCTCACCCTCTACTCCACCATCTTCAGCCCAGTGCTACAAGGATGAGTCGACAACGAGCTGGTGCTGCGAGCAAGCGAGACCTGGACCGCCTCCGCCGCCTTCCTCGCCCTGGACCCAGACCTGCTGGCCATGGAGTCGATGGAGGGACTGGAGTGTCTTCTGCAACGCCAGATGGAGGTGGAGTTCCTGGGTGTGGACCATGGCCCCGAGGACCCAGACAAGATCCAGAGCGACGCCTTCTCCGCCTGTGCCAAGCTCTTCTCCACCACCCGCCTCTCCGACGGCCGCTTCCAGGTGCGTCTCCCACTCAAGGCCCCCGTCTACCAGCTGGGCTCCAACTACCACCTCTTGCTGCGACGGCAGGAGCACTTGGAGAAGAAGCTGACGGCCAAGGAGCTGGACCTACACTACGCCAAGTTCCGCTCCTTCATCCGCGAAGGAGTCCTGGAGCCTGCCCCCTACGGCCCTGAGCCCGTGGTCCAAGGAGCCCTGCCTCGACACTTCCTCGCGCACAGACCGGTGTTCAAGGTCACCGCCTCTGGCTCACTCAAGGTCCGCCCTGTCGTGGACTGCTCCACCAGGTCCGCCTCGGGAAAGAGCCTCAACGACTGCCTCGCCACCGGGCCCAGCCTGATAGAGAATCGACTTTGGCTGCAGATTGAGTTCCGCGTCCCGCCACGAGTCCTCATCTCAGACCTCTCATCCGCCTTCTATGGCATCGAGGTCCATCCAGAGCTCCGTCACCTCCTCCAAGTCCTTCTACCCCACGACTTCTCTTGCCCCATCGGCCCCGGGAACGTCTCCGCCTACCAGTACGCCCGGCTGATCATGGGCGCCTCACCTTCGCCCAACCTCCTCCTCTACACCATCGGGAAGCTGGTGAAGGAGGCGCAGGAGGGTGTGGGGGGCACGACGGGGTGCGGGCTCACGGAGGAGGAGCTGAGCGGGCTCACGTCCGGCCTGTACGTGGACAACCTCGTCTCTGAGTTCAAGGACGCCGCCGACGGCCATCGCCTCTCCACCGCGCTGCTAGCATTCTTTGCCCAGGCACGCCAGCGTCTGTGCCAGTTTGCCAGCAACGATGCCGATGCCCTCGCCCACCTACCACCTGATGACGTCTGCAACAAGACCTCCATCAAGAACCTCGGCCTTGTCTGGACAACGGCTCGGCGCCCCCCCCCAGCCCGGCCGCGCCCCCCCGCCGCGGCCCGCTCCCCCCACGCCCGGGTCTTGCCGAACGGGAAGGCCCTGGCCCCCTCGCTCGTCGCCGCGCCCGGCCCCCCGCGCCGCCCCCCGGGGCCCGGGGGGAAGAGGGGGGGGGGGGCGGGAGGATGGAGGAGGAGGGGGCGTCCGCGTCCTCCCCCGCGAGGGGCGCCTCCTCTCCCCGCCGCCCCCCCACGCCTCGGGTGTTTGCTGAGGAGCGTGGCCTGCTTTCTTTCCCTCTCCTCCCAGGGGCCTCCCGCCCCCCCCCTCCCCCTCCTCCTTGGGGAGGGGCGGCTGGGCCTGCGTCAAGGAAGGCTTTCCCCTTTCTTGGGCCGCAGATTCAGTTGTATGAGGTGGACCAGGCCGCCACCAAATACAACAGCCTCCACATCCACTTCATGGAGCCCGTCCCCCGCCACCCCCACACCATCAAGGCCCTCAACGTTTGCCCTCTCTATTCCTGTCTGATCATGTCTCAATCTCAATTGGACTTGAGGACAAGTGGGTGCACATTGGCGAGGACTTCCGCTTCATCCTCGGCCAGCAGCGGGACAACCATGCCTTCATCTACCACCACCACAACCTCGATGTTGGTATGCTGGAGCCCCTCCCCTCCTTCTTCCTCCAGTTCCCCTTTGACGTGGACCATGCCGTCCACTGCATGCGGGCCATGGCCTGGCCCTAAACCAGTCCCCCAGTACATCCCCACCACTATTCTAAGCAATTATTAAAATAGCCATTTTTGTTTAGTTGAGCATTGTAGTTTTTTATATATCAATCACATAAACTGTATTGCTTAGCATTTTGTTTTTGTCCTACAAATCTTTGAAAGCATTCAAGTATGAACTATGCATTGATAAGAACACTTTTGTATTTTGGAAACTTTGATGCAGTAATTATTTTTCAAAATGTATTCGTTTCAAACTGCCCATTTTATTATTGTTCATTGCATTTTGTTACACTGAAGCTGTTGTCATTTTATCCGAAAAAACTGTCATTCTGCCATTTATGCATCAACTGCTTCGCGTTTTGATTTGATACATTTAAAGAACCGTTTATCATAGAAGCATTCCCAAAATCATACATCAGTGAAAAAAAGCAGCAAGACAAATCAATCATGTAAGAGTAAGATGAACATATTATGACTTGGATCAAGGTTTTTGCTAAAATGAAAATGAAGCTAAAGTTGGAGAAGATAGTAAAAAGAAGGCAATGTGTCCAATGGAAGCAGTGAACAAAGCAAAGTCATCATGGTTGAAGCAAGGGAGACGTGGTGTATGTGAATAGAGAGAGTGCTAGGCGTAGAGGAGGAGAGGATGTGAAGATGGAGGAGACTATGGGGGGGTCTGTAACACAGCTAGGGGGTGTAGGCGTCGTGAATGCGGATGAGCTGTGGCGTGCTGAACTCTGGATGAGGTTGCGGGGGGCAAGGCGGTCGGCGGCCAGCCCCTGTCCACCGCGGCAGATGAGGCGACGCTGGGTGTGCAGGATGCACCCCACGTAGCGCGGCATGGCACCCTCTCCCACTCCGCTCCAACGCAGCCAGCGCTCATCCGACCAGCTTCGTCCATTGCGACAGGAGCAGTAGAGGTCTCCTCAAAGGCCAGTCCGTGTCTCCTCTGATAAAAGGGTAGGGAGGATGGGTGGAGGGTGAGAGATGGAGTGTGAGTAACCGAGAGCATGGATGCCCTCTGCGAAGGTGCCAAAGGTGAGCTCGCTGAGGAAGGCAAGGCGGATGAGCTTGATGAGGATGCCCAGTCCGGTCAGGCTCCCAGCCACGATCCCAATCACCTCCAGGATCCAGGCCACCTCCGCTCCTCCCTCCGGCGTCCCCCCCCCTTTGTGCTGGAGCTGGGTGGTGAGGGTGTTGTGGTAGGTAGGTTGATGGGGGTGCAGTCGTGGCACTGCAGCTCCAGCTACAGAGCGATAGATATTGAGAGGGTAGTTGGAGATGAAGAGGGGGGATAGGAGGTGAACCTGGCAGGTGATTGTTCCAGTCAGCTTGCACTGGTTCTCGCCGGGTTTGGAGGAGAGCACGCGGACACACTCATCAACAGTGAGCTGGTGGTAGCCGGGCATCTGGTTGGAGATGTTCCCAGCCACACTCACCACCATGTTCCAGGGCAGATGCTCTTCGATGACAATCTGGATTGGAGAGATTGATGCTTTGAGAAGAGGGGATGGGATGAGGGATCGAGTTTTGAGGGAACCTTGGTGGCTGTGTTGTGACAGCAATGGCCATAGTAAAGGATGTCAGAGACTAGGTTGTCGGAGCACCCGTGGCAGTCCAGGGTGTCAATCCCACCCAGGCAGCTCCACATGAGGCCGAGCTGCATGGCAGTGCTGATGTAGAGGATGCCAGACATGTTTCCGATCACCCCCGTCCCATTTGCCACCATTATCGGCCCCATCACTCCACTTCCCTCCTCCATCTCTCTACTCCACCCTCTTCTACCACCCAATTCACTCTCCGCTACCCTGTCCTTCTCTCTGCTGCAGGAAGGCTGAGTGGTGTGTGTCAGAGAAGGCAGTGTGATTGCGTAGCCAAGGGCTGGAGGAAGGAATGAAAATAGAGAAATTATTTTGTGTGCAAGTGTATGGTCCCTGTTTGAAATCATTCTCCTTTTGCATGTTCTGGAAATTTGCCCCAAATAGCCAGACAGACAGATTGTCAGTTTATGAGTCTACTGGACTAAAAAATAGGCTGACACAAACAAAAGTCAACACCCAGACTGCGCCAAGGGAAGGCCTGCTCTCTCTCCTATAAAAGCCTCCTCTTTAATGGCGGCATGACATTCAGTCGCCTCCTCAGTAATATTATACCCTCAAATTCCGGCGCCCGTATTTGCCACTCATTTTCAGTAGACTGACAACCAGAATCATGCATGTAATGGCTCAGTTTTTCCTGCTCATGCTCTCAGAATTTGACCATACCTATGTCCCTGTAATGAACAGGTTATTGTTCCGTCTTTTGAAAAGATTAGTTAGCAGTAAAAATATTGAGGGCAATGGATATTCTGGGCCCCATGACACTGGCGGTTATGTTCTCCAAGATAGACAAGCTCGTTGTGGACTCCAACCCTATCACCTTCAAGTGGAATGGGGATCACCCTTCTTGCGGCACTATTGAGATGCGGCTTCTGCAAGAATGCAGGCAGGCAGGCTATATCTTTAGCAAATCAAGCAGGCTGATGGCTGATGAGACTGTGGATCCACTTCAGCTGGCTGTGACCTCTGCACTGGACCCAAAGAGTGCACAGGTAATTCTTTTCAGCCCAACTTCAACACTGAAGCCTAGTAATAGCTAATCATTTTCGGCACTTCTTCAATCCTCGCTATCTGCTACCAATGAGCAGATGTTGCCTTCATCAGCAACCTCAGCAGCATGGCATTGCTCCAGTCACCCACTGGGAGGCCTCACCTACTCTCAAATTGTCTGCTCCCCCCAGCCCCATCCTCGTCCTCTTTATTGGCTTCTGGAGGAAGCAAGGTCAATCCTGAGGGTGCTAAGGCTTGCAATCGAGAGGCTCTGCACTGTGTCCATCTAAGTGGCGAGCTGACCACCGATAGAGCAGCGTCTGATTCTTGGTCCCTAAATGCCTCAGCAGATAGTCTTCCCCAGTTATCCGCTAAAACTCTGAGTGAATTCAGTATGGATTTTGTTGACTAGAAAAGCTTATATTGCTGATTTAGTTTGATATAATATGCTTCATATGCTTTTACTTTGACCATCATAGTTTCAATTTGTGCACAAAATCAATCACTAGTTGGGCATATTTTTGAAGCATCGAGCAAAGTTGGAAACAGTTTGAGTTTTGCATAAATTATTGACACAGCGAACAAAAAAACTATTCCGTAGAGATGAGGTTGGAATCGGTGTTTTCGTAAAGCAACCTAGGAATTCACAGAGGCCAGGTACAGATCGATTATGCCAGTAAACGGAAGGATTGGTGGACACAGGGTTGGGGCGGAGGACAATGCAGATAATGTCAGGCAGTGAGGTGTGAGTGAGTGTTTTGGAGTGTGCAAGGAGATGTCCGTCCTTGTCCATGGAGATAATGTGGGGGAACTGGCGGAGTTTGGAGACAAGTTCCAGGGCCTTGTCATAGATGCTGTTCTGCACCAGAATCACCGCTATCTTCCATCCATCCTCCAGACCAGAGAGTGGAGAGGAGTTGGACAGTCCCCCCAAAAAGGGAGGCTGGCTGGAGGTGGCAGCAAAAGAGGCGCCAGAGGAGGAGGCTGGCTGAAGGCTAGAGGACAGTGAGTAGAGGAGAGGAAAGGCTGTCGCATTCTCCGCCTCCGGCGTGAGTGGTGAGCAGTTTCGGTGAGAATGCGCAGCAGAGTTTTCACAGATTCATTGTTTCCCATCAGGTTCGGCAGCTGATCATCAATGATAAGTATATTAAATTTTTCCTGCTCAGTGCTCCAAAAACTAGAACTTGAATATTCAGAAGATACAGATGAGGCTACCTTAATTTCGCTTTTTGAAAACACGTCTAAGATTTTGTCATAGAGAGACTGCCAGGTATTGTAGAGGAGGACAAGCTTCTGACACTGAGAAGGTTCTAGGTTGAAGTAGGCTCTAAAATTTTCACTGCTCAAAAGCTGGGATATCAGCCACGTTTTTCCGCTGTTGGAGCGACCGCAAAGGAGGATGCAACTTCCTACACTAAAGGGCTGGACGGGGACGACAGGGAAGGTCTGGGTATTCATGTCAGGCTGAGTAGTGAGTGCTGGAAGCGACCGAGGAGAAGAGATGTGAGAACCAATGACTAATGATGCTGTCATTAAAGAAACAAGGGGACAGCATATGTTCAATGTGGAAAAAACTCTCCCTTTGACAACAAAAATGGTAGATAAAGTATAGTACATATAGACCACATTTCGTTGAGTTGTTATTTTGAACAACTATGGTAGTTTCAAAAAAGTCCAAAGTTGAATTTGATGTTAGTGTTTTGCATAATTTCGAACTATAAAATGAAATGTCGCGTCCTAGTGAATCGAAAAATATGCATTTAGATTTCCGAAAAATTAAGGCTGTCCAATGTTGGTTGTTGAAATTGAGCACAAATACTTGATCTTGGTCAGATGAAAATGGAATGAAAGAATCAAGTCTTTTCTCAAAATCACTGAAATAAAAACACCCATGAAAAGTAAAATTTGTTTTGTCAAGCATATTAATATGTTTGACTAATTGAATGCGATCCATTGGGTCAATTAATTAAAAGTAATATAGAGCAAAAGTTGGGTGATGAAGAATGAGAAAAGGCGGAGACTGGGCAGGGAAGGTAAGGCGGAAAGAGGAGCAGCTCTTGGCGGCGACTCAGGAGGGGACGTGGACAGCCCCGTACTTGCCAATGTGAAGGGTCTTTGTCTTCACACCCATGGTGAAGATGGTCTTGTCTTGGGGAAACAGGTTGATATTGCTGTCGTCCATGATAATGCGAACTGTGACCAGTCCAGAGCGTCGCTCGGTCTGGTAGCGCAGAGACGGTAGATGATGCGACAGGACTATGGGTATCATGAAGAAGCCTGACAAGTTGAAGAAGAGCAGTGAAAGATGGAGTAAAGAAAAAATGAGGCCGCCCAACCGTAGCCATACTTATTGTACTTTGTACTTCCATCTCCGCCCAGTGCCTTGGAAATGTCCAGGAACTGGCGATAGCAGGCCAGCATTCCGCCAGTCTTCTCCTGGCAGTCCAGCGGCTGCGGCGGGTAGAACTCTCCCGCGGCCGTCACCTGCAGCGACTTGATGTAGCCAGTGTTGGCGTCCTGAACATTGTTGGTGAAGCTGTAGTTGAGGAGCGTTGTAGGCAGGACATAGAAGAGCAGGACATCGGGCAGCTGGAAGCATGAAAGAAGCAGTGTGTATGGGGAGGCAGAGTGGAGGGGTAGCAGTAAAACCTCTCCGTTGAGGACCATGTAGGTGACCTCGCTGAGGCCGCCGGTCACGGCGTATCGTTGGACGATCTCCATGCTGTAGAAGGGGTAGGAGAGGCCGGAGCTGTTGAGCCGGCTCATGATGTTGCCGTAAATGGAGGCGGACGGCGTCAGGTACTTTACGCGCAGCTTCATTCGCGTGAAGACCACCTTAATATTCGGAAAGGGCGCAGGCGGGTCAGCCGTATTCCTTCCAAACAGACGGGCCTTGTTGGGCGCATTGTAGAGTATCACCTCACAGCCGATGCCTGAACGATGATAATGTCAGATTGGCGGAGGGGAGGGGAGAAGGGGGTCTGGTGGGAGGGAAATATGATGAGCTGGAGCTTTGATGGGGAGTCAACCCGGTGGGATGGCCAATCCTGAGCTGGAGAAGGAGAAGGGAATGGGGCTGATCTGGTGCACCTCCTTGCTTCCCGTCATCTGCAGCATGCGTAAGTTCCAGTCTAAAAGCCGATTATTTAAGAGTAGGAAAAGTAGAGAGGAGTTGCGGAGGGGAGAGAACTTGGATTCTCCTTTGTCTCCGTCTTTTGCGCCAGAGCAGCAGCGTCTGGATAGTAGCCGTATAGAGGACCGGCAAAGCTGCTCTTGGCAAACTGGGAGAGGCAGAGATTGGCCACGAGCCAGGTTCGCTGAGCCCAGTCACTGTTGTTGCCCTCCACGGTTTGCGTGTTCATGCCCAGGCGAGCCGTGTGGTAGAAGGAGCCCACGGGCATGCTCAGGTAGGCCACCTCTACAGTGGCCGGCAAGTTAGAGCCATCCATAGCGACCGCCTTGAATGTTTGGTCCAGCGAATAGGTGCTGCTCATCATTTCGCCGGGATTGGCAGGCGGAATGTAAAAGGAGATGGTGTCCTGAACGGTTGAGTCCTCCCATCCGGGCAGGGGCGTGATTTCTACCTCCCGAACCCGCTCCAGGTCCCGGGCAACTGGAGCTCCAGAGCCGGGAAATGCAAAGTCACTGCTGACAAGCATTTTCTAATCTGCTGCAATGTGTTGCCGGATTTGCAGCAATCGATTTCTCCTCAACTGTTTCAGAGAGCTGATTGATTGAATTTATCGAATCTGAATCAACAAAAGTTGTGAGTAAAAATGGAAAAGGACAAATAATGAAGAACGGAAATAGAAATAAAAATGGAGAGTGAAAAAAGGGAAATGTTGTTCGAGTTTGGTGGGCGGAGGGGAGGCTGGGTGTGAATGTGATGGGGGGTGAAGACAGAAGCAGGTGCGGCGGTGTACGAGTGAAATGGGAAGGGACAGTGGCCTAGAAGATGGAGCCGGGAATGCCCTGGATTTTCGTTCGTCCCTTCTTTTTCACACCGCCGCCGCCCTTTGGTCGCCCAACAGACCCCTGAAGCTGGCACAGTAATCAAATCTCAAGATGCTTCATCTTTCCGCTCAACTATACCATAGTAGAAGCCTGACGGCGCCCACGCCGGGGTCCAGCTCGCCGCTTCTTCCCAGCTTTCCGCCGGCGGGCTGGAGCACGTCGCTTTCGCTTGGCAGCCGGCCGTCGCTTGGCTGTCTTTCGCCTTCGACTGGAAGCCTGTCGTCGCCTGCGCGCCATAGTTGGGCCTCTCTTGTTGACCAGGAGAGGTTCGGCCGGTCCTGCCTCTGAGTCAAAGATTGAGCTGGCTCCAGCAGAGGCAGCAGCCACAGATCCGGTCACTAGGCCGTAGTGCGGGTCACCAGCAGAAGCTCCGCTGTTCACCTCTCCGCTGACTCTGGCCGGGGGAAGTGAGGCTCTGATGGGCTGAGAGGCCTCTCGCTCACGCTCCAGGCTCTCAAAGCTGGGCAGTGGATTCAATGAAGAGTGCCAGAGAGGAAACATTTTGACAGACTGTGTTTCCTCAGATTGACTGTGGCTGCGGTGTAAATGTAAAGAGTGAGAGATGGGAAGCACTAGTAGTTTCAGTGAGAGAGCAGAGTTGGCAAAATCATAGAGGATATGGTATCATACACTCAGCTGGATCAAAGTGTCTGTGCAAAGTGAAGAAGAAGCGTAAGCTGATTGTAGGTGCCAAGCAGCAGAAGGCGGTTCTTGTCGGTTCGAAATTGAAACTTCAAATGATCTACAGTATTTATACGAAGTGGAAGGTAAACATTGGGCAGCCCTGCTAAACGACAAGAGGCAGGGTATTTAGCAGAAGCACTGCCTATAAGTATAGGTAGTGCAGCAAGCCAGGGCTGGGAGCCGTCCACATTTGCGGCCAAGCAGTCGGAGAAGAGCCGTACGGTGGAGGCTGCCTCAAGCACTCCCTCAATCTCCCCTCTCCATCCACTGCGGACCGGATAGGTGCAATCCTTGACGCAAACACTCCAATTACCTGTAAATCACCAGCCCTCCTTTAGTAATATATAAGATAGCAGAAAAAAACTGGGCCAGCTACTAACTCCCGTCCAGAACAATGCGGCTCTTGAGGAAGAAAATAAAGACGCAGTCAGTTGCCGTGCTGGTGTCCACGTCTCGGTCAAGATTGGTGAGGGACACGTGGAGGTAGAAGGGCTTCATGGTCTCTACTGCTGGTGGGGGGCTGGATGAACGGGCAACAGTTGAGAATATGTAAAGGACTCTGGCAGCAGTCTTCCGTCCAGCGCAGCCAGTCGGTAGGAGGCTACTGCAGAAGTGGTGTGTACACTGTGAATGGTGAACAGAGCTGTAGAGAAGGTTGGCTTTTCATAGGCCTTGCTGAATCGGTGAGCGCCGGAGCGTTCGCTATCGTAGTACACAGTTCCCAGTTGACGGCGAACAAGCTGGCCTGGATGAAGCCGTGGCTGGCCAGGAATGCGTCCGCTTCGAGCGTAGGCAGCGGCCTCTTCGCTCAGCTCATGCGCATGCTGCTGTGCTCTGGCACTGCTCCAGGCCTCTGGCTGGCTGGCCACCTGATTGGGGGAGACGGAAAACTGGCCCGGGGAAGAATTGTGTATTTGAACAGCTTGTCGCAGGGCCTCAGGCAGCGTAGGCTTTCGATCGCTGCCAGTGGCAGATTTCGGAGCAGCTCGTATACGATTTGCTAATCCACGCAAAGTTCCTGCAATCGTTTGGGTGGAGAGAGAAAAGAGAGGTGTATTAATAATGAGCTGGCAAGATTACCGATGACGCGTTCCACGGGCGCAACGTGCGATTGATTCAGGCTATTGCTCTGATACTGCGTAAATTTGAGGTGACTGAGATGAGCCCGAAAGCCGGCGGACATGAAATCGCTGCCCCTGTCCGACAGAAAGAGTGGTCTGGCAGAAAGGTCAATGTTGAGCTTTCGTATAATTGCATCAACTGAGCGGATGGCCAGTGCCGTGGAGAATTTGCTCACAAATTCCAGCGCCACCTGCTTAGTGGCCATGTCCATTCCAACGTAGGCATTTTTGGCCCTGAAAAATGATGTGCGCAAGTGCGGTTGTGTCCTCAGTAGTAGAAGAAGAAGAAGAAGAAGAAGACTGGGAGGTCAAACCAGGGCACAGCAGCTCCGATTACCATGCCATCCATGCCGAGAGCTCGGTGTGGAGAGTGAAAGTGAAAGTGACGAAAGAGTGGCGGTCTACGGCGACGAAAGTGGAGCTGAATGGTGGTCTCTGCGTCATACCAACGGCGTACAAAGGCAGAGGGGATGTGAGGATGGAGTCGGTGGACAGCTTGTACCAGCCTAGCCTTGCTCTGGTAGCCGACAGGGGAATAGTAGACGCTGGCCACCAGGTGCGTCAACCTATTCTTCTCCGCCTCCTCCATATTTGTGCACCACCTCTTTCTCCTCTACTTGTGTGATTGTGTGGTGCCCGAGTTACGAGGAAGACTGCGCAGAGTACAAATGATGAATTATCGTAAAATACATCAGGATTCTGGTATAGAATGAGGCGAAAAGAAAATACAGACCAGGAAAATGTGTGGATTATATAGTAGCAGAGAGAGAGAGAGAGAGATGTTAAGCTGGAGAAGATTGAGAGAGATGGTCTGCTATTGTGAAGACATGAAACAGGCGCACAAGGACTGGGCTTACTGCTGCTGCTGTGAACTGGTGGGGGGCGGCATTGAAAGAGGGGGGCCTGGCTGGGAAGGCTGGTTGGGAGGAGGCAGAAACATGAATGGAGGAGCTTCATCCATGGTCATACCATTGTTGAGAATAGCCTCCCAGAGGATAGAGAACCACCTGGGGGGAGGTTGTGTGTTTGGATCGTAAAAGACGGGGGCCGGCTGGAGTTGGTTGGTGAGTAGGCCTCCCGTCTCCGTCGCTCCTCCGTCTCCCACCAGAGCCTCACCCATGCTTTCTCCTGGTTGTCCAGAGATAGGAGGAGGATGAGGAGGCTGAGCAGCATCAGCAGGAGGAGGCAGCGGAGGGGCGGGGAGGTTGACGGGTCCAAACGTTGGCGGTGGAATGGCGACTGGAAGAACTCTCTGTTTGACAGAAGGGGCAGGGCATACCGTTGCATCGACAGCACTCCCGTTCGCCTTCCTCTTCTCTCGCCCCTTTCGCCCACGCCGCCTCCCATCTACTCCACGCTCACCAGTGCCTTCTTCTGCTGCTGCTGCTGCAACTTGTGTGCTTTCTCAAAACAGTTTTGCCAGAGAGAGAGCAGTTGGTGTCCGCCGTATTCCTTGGGTCTGTGTCTGTTTGTGCGTGAGAGAAGAATGAATAGATGCATATTCTCCACAAAAGCATCAAAACTCGAGGGGAATGACAGAGAGCAGACAAGACAGTAGTTGAAGAAGAAGAAGCAGAGAAGAAGAAAAGGGGTTGAAGGCTGGCTGGTGGTGGTGATGGCTAAGGGGGGCCTAGTAGGTTATAGCGACCACCTGCTCAGGTTGGGACACAGACGGCAGCGCAGGTGTCCAGCCCTGCTTTGCTGCAAGCCTCCTCGCCTCCGCCGCTGCCGGATGCCGTCTTCAACTCGCCCACCTCTGGGAGAGGCACGGTCTGAGAGCCGTCTCCACAGACTCGACGCTTGGAGTAGTGGGCGCGCAAAATGGTTTTTGCAATGGTTAGTGTGCGGACAGCATAGTTGGTTAGTTGCTTGCGAAGGGAATGATTAATGACTGTGAGAGGTTCATCTGAAGAGTGGGGAATGGCTAGAGCAGTGAGGCGCCTGCTCTCTGTCGCTGCCTCCTCGCGAAGGGCCAGCTCTCCCCAAGTCTGCTCCAAGAAACCGGCAGGATCCCCCGGTTGACCATTGCTGAGCGCCAGCTCCTGGCGGGCGGCAGTCTGCTCAGCCGAGAGCTGCTGCGAGGGCAGAGAGCGCAGGCGGAGTCGTCCGGCCACCTCGAGTCCGAGACGGGCCAGGAGCTGTCCAAAGGCCAGTGGGCGTTGGAGGGCCTGGAAAAAACTGGTGTGACCTAGAAGCTGGCGATTGGGACGAATGGCGACGCCACGAGCGGCCATCTTCTGCCCGGCCACCTCTGCGTGCACCAGCGAGTACAGCTTACTGCTCACGCCCACAAAGCTGGTACCCGTTTTCTCCACCTTCCATAAACCCGGCTGACGCTGAGCCAGTGGATCGTTGGGGTTGGCGAGGATGGAGTCTCTGCGACTGAGCCATTCGTCTCGCATGTTCCCCGATACCAGCCGGTCCAGCTCCTCCACCTCAGCTGCCAGGGCTACAATGAGAGAATCGGTATCTCCGCCAAGAATGGCAAAGCAGTCGGGGCGGAGGTAGCGGTGCAGGGCGTAGGCAAAGCTGAGCAGCTCCACCTTGCTTTCGTTGAGGACGCAAAAGCCTGCAGACACGAGGAGCGGTTGAGGCCAGGAGCAGAGTGGAGGAGAGAGAGTGTGTGTGCTGGGAACCGATTAGTATGGGCAGGGATTCGGTGATGCGACTGGGGCGGAGTGAGACCTCGTAGACGACCTTGGGTACCGCCGCCGCCGCCATCTTCTTCCTATTCTTCGCCGTCGCCCTCTTTCTGCTGCCCTGCTGACCGCCCCCCCTCCGTCCTCGCTTTCGCCCGCCCCCACCATTCCTCCGTCTCCCTACAATCTCCTCTCCACCGCTATTCACCTCTTCCCACCCCTCCTGATCCTCTGCAGCTGCTGCAACCACGTGAATTACTGGATGATCATCTGCTGGCGGTGGAGGCGGAGGCGCATGAGAGCCTTGCGAGCGCTCTATGCGAATACCGGCCACAAAGTAGGGGGATTTGAGAAGGCGTCGATAGGTTTTTTCGTCTACCAGATAGACGCGCAGGAACCGGTCCCGTCTCAGCAGAGCATAGCCGTAGGCCGAGTTGACTTTGAGTTTGGCAAAGCTGGCCAGGCTGGGGTTGCCCTCGGCATCCGCCTGTCTGCAACACACAGCCCGTCTGCTGAGCCCCTGTTTGGTGAACTGAGAGAGAAGAGGAGGCTTGCCGTCTCAGATCCACGGCCTCGTCGACAAAGTCTTTGAGAGCCTCTGTGCGCTGAAACTCGGCCACGAGGGTGATGTTGGAGACGCGGGCGTCGAACATGCGGACGAGGCAGCGGAGGTAGGAGGTGGACAGGAGGAGCTGGGTCCCAGTAAACTGGCCCGTCAGGTAGGTCACCGGCTGCTGCAGGTAGCCGTGAAAGCGTCCATACTCCTTCCACACTCCTTCCATGTCCTCTAGCGACACAGTGCGTCGCTGCACCACCGGCGGCAGGTGTGCAAATCTGCAATCACTCGCCTCTCAGATTATATATACCTGCTATTACTAGGATGACGACATGTATTAAACCCCTCTATACATGCCCCCCCATATATGTCTCTATCACAGCTCACATGTATCATGACAAGGCAGGGTCCCCCCCTTTGGGGGGGACCTGCCTTGTCATGATACACAGGATCCCCATGGGGATCCTGTGAAGGATCCCCAAGGGGATCCTTGTGACAGATCCACAGGTGGATCCTTATGGGGGGGCGCCAAAACCCAAACCCCCCCCAAAACCCCCCCAGTAGGAGGAGCAAAAAGCCGCCAGTCTAGCGTTTCTAGAGACAGCGCTGCAGCCGCTGGCCTCCTGGAGCTGGGCCTGGCCAGCAGCATGGGCCTCTGCAATGCTGCACTCGTAGTACTTGTAATAGTTGAACTTGCAGGAAATGAGTTGTTTGCAAAAAGCATCCAGAGCTGCTGTGAGTCCCAGTGAGCATTGGCGTGGATGGAGAAAGTGAGGCAAAAACTTGGCCGTCTCTGGCTCTGCTCCAGTCAGTCTGGCCAGTGGACAGTGCTTGTGGCCGCAAAGACCGTGATTGCTCCTGCACCCGTTTACCTGCACACAATCATCACCTACCCACTCTGCTTCTTCTCTCAGCCCACCCCTATTCTGTACAACAAACCTCTATGACAGCTCCCCTGCAGCAGGCTGGATTCCGACGCTGAGTGCAGTAGCGCAAATGGCGGCTGGCGTAGGGATTGGCTTGGACGCTGCACAGCTGCTCCAGTCCAGGCGGGAGCAGAGAGCTGTCTGCCGGGCAACTCTCCCACAGGTCCTCCTCCTCCTCCTCCGCCCACCCTGCCCCCTCCTCACTCGGGGCCGGGGCCGCCCAGAGACTGGCTGCCAGGGGGGGAGGCAGAGGACAGCTGCTGGCCAGAGAAGGTGCAGGTGAAAAGGCAAGAGAGAGCCCCCATCAGCAGGGGTCAACGGCGATGAGATTGGAGAAGACGGATGGGGTGTGGGGGCTGGAGGAGATGGGTCGGGCGGTGTCACTACTGGAAGGCGGAGAGATTCACTGCAAAGGCTGCTGCCGGCGGGCACAAAGCCGTCCACTCGGAAGCAATACCAAAGCTGGCCTTTGCGATAGCGTCGAGGAAGGGTCTCATTGAGGCTCTCTACAGTGGGGCTTTTGAAGCGTTTTGCTCACCGTGGAGCTGCTGACGGGGCAGCTGGCACAGAGCTGGGGGCTGTGCAGGGCGGAGGCAGAGCTGAGCATCTCTGCTCGTGCGGCGGCTGCTTCTTCTTCTTCTTCTTCTTCAGTCCACTACACTTCTTCCTCCTCTTCTTCCTCCTGCCCTGCTGCTTTGGTGAGGAGCTGGAGCTGAGGATGAAGAGGAGGATATGCGACGATGAAGACAACGTTTGGGTGCTGTCCTCGTTTTCTTATTCCGGGCCTTGTGGTCTCTGTTCCCCCGCACTGTTGACGAGGCCGAAGAGGAGGATGACAAGGCAGAGGAGGATGATGACGAGGCCAAAGAGGATGATGATGACAAAGCCGAGGGGTGTGACGGCCTGGTGGTGGAAGAAGAAGAAGATGAGGATGAGATGCGTTGCTCCTGCTTGCGTTGCTCCCACTCCCATTGTCTGCTCCAAAAGCCGGTAGGATCCCACCGCTCCTCTGCCTTGTCCTCCTGGACTGTCACATGGCGCAAAAGCTTCTCATCTGACTCCCCTGCCAGACACTCCAGTCTCTCTGCCATCCCCCACTCGTCTCTGTCCCTTTCCTCCTCCTCCTCCTCCTCCTTCTCCCTTTGCCACCATCCAGCTGCATGCTGTAGATATCACCTCAGGTAGGCACCAATGGTCTCCTCCCAGATGGCATCCACTTGCGCACTGCCCAGCTCCCGACGCCCCAGGCACACGTACACCTCACCTCCGCTCCCAAACTCACTCTCCACCGTCACACCCTTGCACTGCTCAAAGTAGCCCAATATCTGAGCCACTGTTGGCTTCCTGGAACACCAGGGACATTGAGTAAGAGGTTTGGTGGAAAAAATGTTGGGGGAAAGCCAACCGAGCTTCCCCTGCAGATGCCCTGCAAAGCTGTTGCTGAACTCGCAGAGAACGGGACGCCCACACAGCATCTCTGAACTGCTCATGCACTTTCCATACATGGCGTTGGCTGCAATCCAGTCCCAGTTCTCCTCTACATAGACCACTCCCAGCCTCTTCCTTTTTTACCATCAAAGCAGGCAATGCTCTGGATGAGGGGGCGAGTGCCATCCGCGTTGGGCTCTCCAAACACCCACCTATTGCTGCCCAGTGCACTGCCGGCCCCCTGGTCCACAGCAGCCCTGGTGTGCTGCAGGGTGGATGGCGGACATTACTCCAGCTGTGCTCGCGGCATTTCCAGACCCTGCTCCATATACCTCACTGAAATAATGCTCAGGCCGCCAATAATTTTCTGGCGGAGCAGGCATGTCAGTCGCTCACCCAGGCTGTAAAATTGGACACCCTTTTGCTCCACCTCTTTGAGTAGATAGTTGAACATGAATGAGGATATAGATAAAAAATCCCGGTAAATGAAAGTGTTGGTTTTTCCAGGCATATGGCAGCCTTTTGAAGGGACAGGAGAAGCAGTGGCTCCACGTCGCATTGGGCGTACTCATCCAGCACATCCTTGGCCGTCTGCAGACCTCTGGCCCGCCAGCCCTCAGACAGTTCTGCAAACACCTCTGGGCCAGGGCGCGGTCACTCCTTCCAGCCTCCGCTGGCCATCGCCCTGCTTTCATCTCCATCCTCCTGCCTCAAATAGTGCTGGAAACATGAGTATTTGCTATCTAGAACATTGCTCTCAGAAATGGGCAAATAGTAATCTTCGTAGCTGAACTGGTAGTTGGCTGCCTCACCATTGGAGCTGAGAGCACAGTGTGCTTTGAAGAAGGGAATGCTGGTTTTGAGGAGACATCCGTCTGGCAAATTCTTTTTGTTTGCTGTTAAATGAGTGGCCAAACTGATTGGGGATTCATAGCTTAGTAAATCAAGAAATCTAAGACCTACCTTTTCTTCTGGACTTTAGCAGTCTATCAGTGTCAAACCTGTCCCCTTCTTTACAAGCCGAACATGGCAAAATAAACTCTTGAGCACAAGATATAGACCTTCGTGATGAAGAATGTACAGGTCAAAGGCCTTGCTGTTCCAGCCTCCAATCACCAGCGTTCCCACATGTCGCTCCAGCTCCTCCTGGGTCCATGAAAGAAGGCAAAAGAAGTAACCTCCTTCACTGCTTTTCCTGCCGCCCTTTTTGCAGGCACCAACAGACAGCTGGTAGGCCAGCTCTGCATCCAGACGCGATCGAAGGGGTGCTAGGCAGTGCTCCATTTCTGCCTTTGCCTCAAATGCTACACTCAAAAAAGATCCCACCAGAGCTGATACACAGCTGAAGTTGTCCAGGAAGTGGGCGCAATTGAGGAGATCAGTGCCAGCAATGGACACCCCGTCCAGACTCCAGCTAAAAACGGCGCAGAGGAGGTGATGAGAGAACCAGGCTTGGGTCTTTTGCGAATGACAGGCTCCTCATGGCGGCTTTCCGCATCCTCTCTAGTGACCCGTCCTCATTGCTGTTGGCGCTGCTTGCTCCCAAAGCCTCCATCTCCTTCTCCTCCCTGCTCTTTTGCTCCGCCTCCAGCCATGCTGTCTCTTGCTGATAGGTCTCCAGATCAAAGCACAAAAGGGTAGGATTGGCAAGCTCAGCAGGGGTTATGCATCCGCCGTGGAGGCCACACTTTGCCTGTGCATCCATGAGGGAAGAGCGCAGCCTACATTCATGATTGCTATAGTGGATGCGACACATGGAACCAGGCTCCAGCTGCATGGCCTTGGCAGAAGCTACAAAGGTGCAAAGTGATGCTGCAAGCACCACAATGCTCTCCAGCTCTCTTCTTTGCAGCTGCTAAAGCCACAAAAGCGAGGGCATGAGTAGGTGCGGAGAGACTGAGAATCATCTGTAACCACCAGCCAATGATCATCCTCTGCAGACCATAAATTGGGGGCATCTTTAGACCCCAGCGACTGTAGACATCCTGCTCACTGCTTACACGCATCCTGCTCACAAAGGCCAGCAACACTGAACACCTTTCCTCCATCCCTACTTTGCCAATCATATCATAAAAGCAGTGCCCTGAGCCATCTGGTTGAACTAGAAACAAGTGTATGGTGCACTGAAGATAGGATGCCAGTTGCTGGAGCATAAGCTGTGACTGCTCCGGGTGAACATGTAGACTAAGGTGAGGGGAGGCTGGGTTGTGACATCAAAGGGCAGCATCGCAAGCGTGCCAAAACTCACTGGGGGCATACTCATCCAGGACCCTTTGAGAGAAACAGAGAGCATAGTTTATGCAGGCCCAAAATGAGAGTACTGGTGGGACGCACACCAGCTCTATGACTGCCTGTTTCTTTTTCCAGCCTACAACATTGCTTTTATTCATCTCTAATGAAAATATGACACTTTGAGAGTTTGAAATTTGAAATTTGAAATTTGGAAGCTTGCAAGCGCTGGGGCTTCCCTTCTTGTTGACTCTTGCTTTCAGTTCTGACACTCTGTAAAAGCAATTAAATATTTACTACTGGCTTTGGCAGGACACCTTGGGAATGCCCGTCCATGATGGCTAATGGTAATTCTACCACACCGGTAATAATAACCGGTTTACCGGTACCGGTAACGTTTTTTTTTATACGTTAACCGGTGGTTACCGGTGGAAAATTGAAATAACGGTAATGAAAATTACCGGTCCTCACGGTAAAAATTACCGGTTGGCCTTCATTTTTTTACTGATTTTACTGATCTAATTCGTAAATTTTGCATATATTATTGCTTTTGAAGGCTGCTGAATGTGTCTGGAGGCTTCTGGAGGTGTTCACTCCCCACCAATGCACCCCCCTTGCCAATGTTGAAGCATGGGAGGCCTCCCCCGTCCCTATGTTGAAGCATGGGAGGCCTCCCCCATCCCTATGTTGAAGCATGGGAGGCCTCCCCCGTCCCTATGTTGAAGCATAAGAGGCCTCCCCCGTCCCTATGTTATAGCATAGGGAGCCTCCCCCGTCCCTATGTTATAACATAAGAGGCCTCCCCCGTCCCTATGTTATAACATAAGAGGCCTCCCCCGTCCCTATGTTATAACATAAGAAGCCTCCCCCGTCCCTATGTTATAACATAAGAAGCCTCCCCCGTCCCTATGTTATAACATAAGAGGCCTCCCCCGTCCCTATGTTATAACATAAGAAGCCTCCCCCGTCCCTATGTTATAACATAAGAGGCCTCCCCCGTCCCTATGTTATAACATAAGAAGCCTCCTCCGTCCCTATGTTATAACATAAGAAGCCTCCCCCGTCCCTATGTTATAACATAAGAGGCCTCCCCCGTCCCTATGTTATAACATAAGAAGCCTCCCCCGTCCCTATGTTATAACATAAGAGGCCTCCCCCGTCCCTATGTTATAACATAAGAAGCCTCCCCCTTCCCTATGTTATAACATAAGAGGCCTCCCCCGTCCCTATGTTATAACATAAGAAGCCTCCCCCGTCCCTATGTTATAACATAAGAAGCCTCCCCCCTCCCTATGCTATAGCATAGGGAGCCTCCCCCGTCTCTATGCTATAGCATAGGGAGCCTCCCCCCTCCCTATGCTACAGCATAGGGAGCCTCCCCCATCCCTATGCTACAGCATAGGGAGCCTCCCCGTCCCTATACTGAAGCATGGGAGGCCTCCACATAAAGTCCCATAAAGTCTCCTGCCTCAAATAACTCATTAACATGAACAAAAACACTATACAAACAAAGAAACATAACAAAAATGATGAAAGAAATGAAAAAAACCAATAAAAATCATGTTTTTTGAAAATTTTACAAAATAACCGACAATAACGGTAATGGTACAACGGTAATCACAAATGAACAATAACCGGTTACCGGTGGTTACCGGTGGCGACTCAACCGTTACCGTTAGCCATCATGGATGCCCGTCTATTTAATGGCTTTTGTTTGCAGTTTGTTTGCTGCTTGAAAGAAGGCCTATGGTATACCCGTCTATTTTATGGCTTTGTTTGCAGTTTGTTTGCTTCTTGAAAGAACATCTATGGTATACCCCCCGTCTATTGACTTTGGGACCTATTCTCCTCCCCACTACTACTACTGGGCTGGTTACAAGGGGGGCAGTCCAGGGGCTGTGGCATTGCCCCTTTCTCTGTAATCCCTGTCCATTCCCAGGCTGTTTGTTGCGGGGGAGCCTATGACTTACCGCTTGGGCATGCTGCGTGGGCACGCTTCTTTGTATGCAGTTTGGTTCTATGACTTGCAAATTGATGTACCTAAGCCAGCACTGGCTTTTTTGGCAATGCAGTTTTAACAATTGAAAAAAGTTGGGAAACGATGGATCAATTGCCTGCTAGGATTTGCAGGAGTAAATACAACTTTTGAAAGAAACATCTCTTGCAAAAGTAGATTGTTACTTGTGTTCATGTGTCTTACTGGCTGTTCCAAAATCGCCCGGCACAATGCTATTTGCAAATGTGTGTGATGTTTCGTATGAGGCATGAAATCTTATAGTTAAATTTGCTCTTCTGATGGGAGTAGCTTAAGATTGCCGATATGGTTTTTTGAAAGAATCAATTTTCTCTTTCTTGAGAAATTCCGATTTTTATTTTTATGCAGAAGAAAAACACTTTCATTCTGTTACAATAAAACTAAGGACTAAGTTATGAAGGTAGGATGGATAGTAGGGGGTGAGGGGCCAAGGCAGGCTAGGCCTGCAGGTCGCTGCTGAACACTTCGTAGAGGTGCGTTTGTTGATGACCGGGTTCTTGATGACGGGCAGGTAGCTGTCCTCCCACTGTTCCTCCACAGCCTGGCAGCAATGGCTGAGCCAGTCGATCAGTGGCTTATTGCAGACGAGCTCTGATCCTAGGCCCTCTCCCATCCATCTTACTAGTTCATTCATTCAGCGTCAATGAATCATTGCAAGCAGTGGAGTAAAAAGGGTGTACCCTGCAGTTCGTTGAGGTAGTTCTGGAAGCCGTTGAAGGGCACCGGGTTTGTGGCAGAGGGCTTCTTTGTCCAATCGCATTGGAAAGCGTTGTTCTTCTTCATGACACTTCAAACCAGCTTCATGTCAGTTTGCATTATCAGCAACATTCCAACCGGAGGTAGAGGAGATAGATGCTGTCGATGTAGATGTCCAGGTTGTGCTTCAGCTCCAGCCAGTTCTTGTACTCCATCTTGATCCCTCGGGGCAGAGGCGTCTTGGATCCGAAGGAGGGGTTGGTCAGTACCAGGCCAGGTGGGAACGTCTTGGTCGTCTTCGTCTTGGTGGGCTTTGGTGGCCTGGGCATGGGCTGCCTGGAACTCGTTGGGAGGCTGGGCCTTGGCTGCCAGCTGTGGTTCGTTAACGCTCATTCTGAATAAACACTTTTAGTGTTTATGAACAATTTGCGCATGATAGGTGGAAGTGGATTAGAAAATATGCTTACAGGACTGAATATACGTTCAGAGTGAAACATCAGGGGGTACGATATATTTTTGCCGCTTTACTGCATTGGAAACAGAAAGGCATTAATCGGGCGGCCCAATATGGATTTAGCTAGTATAAGACCTGGCTATTTGAAATAAAAGCAATTTAAATTCTACATTCCATGATCTATCTAGCTCATCAGTGGTGTACTGCTGGTGTTAGCTTAAGTTGAACAGGTGAAACATTACATTATTTCATTGCAAAGGTCTAAGCCTTCTTATGTCAGTAAGAAAGAAAAGTGACGGCTTACTTGTAGAGGGCTTTGTAGGTCTGAGGTTTCCTTGGAAAGAAGGCACTTTCAGGATGCTAGAGCGCTTGAACTGGACTCCGTTCTGCTCAGAAGCTGTCCCTTTTATACTATAAGTTGGCTATTTTCAGCGATAAGTCTAGACAAGATTGAAGACAAAACAAACTCTAGGTTTGCTGTTCACGCTGATTTGCTGGGATCTTTTAGCATTATTAATATTCTCTGGACAGGACTGAGAATCAACTTCAGACTTTTGTAACCGAAGAATTATTATTAACTAATGCTGCTAACGGTGCAAAATGGATTGAAAATGTTCCGCTCTCTGATAAGGCTGTCATTATTTGACCTTTAGTGATTTGGATTTCTGGCACCAAAAGTGGGATGAGACTATTATATATCTTGGGCTGGTGAAGTCTCTACCCCCCTCCTCTCCTGGAGTCTCTGGCACCACCCCCTGCCGTGTGACAGAGGACTCAGAGAAGGCGCTCCTCTTCAGTAAAGCCTTTGCATCCTGCTTTCAGCAGGACAATGGGCTGCTGCCCCCACCCTTCCCATGCACACATCCAGGGCCCACTCGCACTCCTTCCTCCAATCCCCCCTCACCCACCCGGCCTACAGCACCCCTGCCCCACCCCGTGCTATGTGCCCCCCGGCTCCTTCTGCACCACTAGATGTCCCTCCCATTGACGAGCACATTGTCTCTGGTGCCTGCCGCAGGACTGCCCCCAAGCGCTCACTAGGCGCTGATGGCCTTCCCCCCCTCCTCCTACACAAGTGTGCAGCTGCCCTTGGCCCCCCTCTGGCCCTCCTGCTAGAGTTCATCCAGGCCACTCACTGCCTACCCCCCAGCTGGAGCGAGAGTGTAGTAGTGGCAATCTATAAGAGAAAGGGCCCTCCCGACTCACCCACCTCCTACAGACCAATATCCCTTCTCCCTGCTCTGTCTAAATGTCTAGACAAAATCCTGGCAAAGCACCTACGTGTAGAGCTTGAGCGACTGTCCATCCTACCAGCTAACATGCATGGATTTAGGCCCAAGAGATCAACCACAACCAATCTCATTTCCTTCCGCTCATACCTAGCAGAGCATGTGGCCAATGGAAGAGTAGTAGATGTGGTATACACTGACTTCAGCAAAGCTTTTGATCATGTTTCACATGCTAAACTACTCCATACATGCAAATCGCTTGGTTTCAGCTCAGGACTGATTTGCCTGCTGGAGGCCTTCATCTCAAGGCGCTGCTTCCGAGTGCGCGTCGGCGCTGAGCTTTCACCACTCCAGCCTGTTCCGTCATCAATAGTCCAAGGTGGTGCATGCAGCCCTATTTTATTCAATGTTTTCCTACTCCCTCTTGCCTGGATCCTAAATCAGCTACCAGGCATCTGCTGCTGGTTTTATGCAGATGATCTCCGTCTCGCAGCCTGCCCCAATCCAGCCCAAACCTCTGCTCAGCTCCAGGACGCACTGGATGCCCTTTCGGCCTGGTCCCAGAATTGGCAGCTCCCCCTTAGCCCAGAAAAATGTTTTGTCATGCGAATAGGTGAGGGTGAGCCAGGATCCTACAGAATCGGCACCACAGAGCTTCGAAGGCAGGACAGGAATGGGAGCATCAGTGACCTGGGCGTTCGCATCAGCTGCTCTCTCTCCACCTCCACCCAGGTCTCCAATGCAATTGCCTCTGCTAACCACGCTGGCTGGCTCACTAAACAAGTATATGGCGCAAAGCACAATAGGTGACCGCGGAGCGCATCCTTTATATGATACTTTGTAAATCAAAAATCAAGTCTGTGGTTTCTCAACCAATTTCAAAACTAAGCACAGATATAGAATCGACATATAGTGAACAAAAAAATCAACTATTCTGTGCAATTCTCAAGACTTCAGGTACTACAGTGCAAAAACCGCATATTGCAATTTTCCAACTTTCTACCCAGAAAAGTAATGTTTTAAATGCTTTGGGACCAGTTCCACCCCTCCAGATATTCTTAAAATTTTATTACCTTTACGCAAAAAAAGTTTGTCCAAATCCATTGAGAATTCACCATTTCTCAACATAACCCATTTTTCAAACTTTCTACCCAAAAAAGTAATGTTTCAAATGCTCCGGGACTAGTTCCACCCCTCCAGATCTTCCTAAAATATTATTACCTTTCAGGAAAAAAGTTTGTCTAAATCCGTTGAGAATTCGCCATTTCTCAACATACCTCATTTTTAAAACTTTCTACCCAAAAAAGTAATGTTTCAAATGCTCCGAGACCAGTTCCACCCCTCCAGATCTTCCTAAAATGGTATTACCTTTCAGCAAAAAAAAGCTTGTCCAAATCCGTTAAGAATTCGCCATTTCTCAACATACCCCATTGTTCAAATTTCTACCCAAAAAAGTAATGTTTCAAATGCTCCGGGACTAGTTCCACCCATCCAGATCTTCCTAAAATATTATCGGCAGTGTTAATAAAATGTAGAACTAAATTTGTAAATGTACGCATCATTTTTCAACTTAGTATTTCAACCACATGCTAAAAACGTAATGTACATTTTAAATTTCGATCCTACCTTTTATTAACAATGTTAGCTGTCATATTGCTAAAGAAATGTAGGCAAATGATGGTCAAGTAACGTTTTAGCCCCTGATTCAAGGAAGGTAGGGCCGATTTAGGAAATGTATGCAGTGTTTCTAGACTAATTCGGGTGTGCTTTTTACGAATCTGTAGCGTACATTTTTTTATTTCGATCCTACATAATATGTTTATGCATGGTATGGCCACCAGACCGCTCATAGGCCCTTATAAAGGCTTCTACACCCTTTGACCCCCTGATTCAAGGAATGTAGGGCCGATTTAGGAAATGTACGCAGTGTTTCTAGACTAATTCGGGTGTGCTTTTTACGAATCTGTAGCGTACATTTTTTATTTTGATCCTACATTTCCTGTTTCTGCCTGGTTTGGCCACCAGACCGCTCATAGGCCCTTATAAAGGCTTCTACACCCTTTGACCCCCTGATTCAAGGAATGTAGGGCCGATTTAGGAAATGTACGCAGTGTTTCTAGACTAATTCGGGTGTGCTTTTTACGAATCTGTATCGTACATTTTTTATTTCGATCCTACATTTCCTGTTTCTGCCTGGTTTGGCCACCAGACCGCTCATAGGCCCTTATAAAGGCTTCTACACGCTTTGACTCCCTGATTCAAGGAATGTAGGGCCGATTAAAGAAATGTACCTGTACTTTTTAGGCCGTCAGTGAGGCCAAATGACGTCAAGGAAGAATCGTCAGTGTCACTTTGATTGACGCGGGATGCCTGTCAGTGACAATTTCTTGCATCGTCTTTATGTCCCGCTTTAGCTAGTCAGGTTATTGGCTTTGCTGTCACTTTGCTGCAACTATGCTGCTGATATGCTGGTGCCCAGCTTTGGTCTTGGCCTTCACCCGAGGCTGTGGCGCGGGGCTCTGGCGCGCTCTGCCCTGTTGTACCTTGTAATGCCCAATAACATATGCTCAAAAGGTGTAGAAGTCTTTTTAAGGCCTACTTTACTAGAATATTCGATGAAACACATTTGTAGAGTATGGCTGACTAGGATTCAAATATTTAAGTTGGCGCACAAACTACCTCGCTATGCTTCTGCCTGCGGCCAGTCCTAAATGCATAACATCCTTATATTACGATGCTTTTAAAAGCATTTTAGAAGCCTTTTTAAAAGCCTTGCCTGGTGGCCAAACCAGGCAGAAACAGGAAATGTAGGATCGAAATAAAAAATGTATGCTACAGATTCGTAAAAAGCACACCCGAATTTGTCTAGAAACACTGCGTACATTTCCTAAATCGGCCCTACATTCCTTGAATCAGGGGGTCAAAGGGTGTAGAAGCCTTTATAAGGGCCTATGAGCGGTCTGGTGGCCAAACCAGGCAGAAACAGGAAATGTAGGATCGAAATAAAAAATGTACGCTACAGATTCGTAAAAAGCACACCCGAATTAGTCTAGAAACACTGCGTACATTTCCTAAATCGGCCCTACATTCCTTGAATCAAGGGCTAAAACGTTACTTGACCATCATTTGCCTACATTTCTTTAGCAATATGACTGCTAACATTGTTAATAAAAGGTAGGATCGGAATTTGAAATGTACATTACGTTTTTAGCATGTGGTTGAACTACTAAGTTGAAAAACGAGGCGTACATTTACAAATTTAGTTCTACATTTTTTTAACCATACCCAAATATTATTACCTTTCAGGAAAAAAAAAGTTTGTCAAAATCCGTTGAGAATTACCGGGGGGGGGGTACGAAGTCTTCGGACACCCTAAGATCAATATTTGAAAATTTATTTCTCCATCCAAAAAAATGCTAGAAAGCTGATTTTTTCACACAATGTTCCCCAAACCTTGCTTAGTATGTGCATAAATTGGCTTCTCATTTTGTTGCAGAGAACTGGAGAAATGGCAATTTTTGTGAGGTCTTTCAAAAATAATACTGCCCTGTTGTA
The DNA here is from genome assembly GCA_030248095.1 of Ptycholaimellus sp. GST1_10. Taxonomy (NCBI): domain Eukaryota; kingdom Metazoa; phylum Nematoda; class Chromadorea; order Chromadorida; family Chromadoridae; genus Ptycholaimellus; species Ptycholaimellus sp. GST1_10. Next base: position 8,466 of record JASANA010003569.1, on the reverse strand, counting down.
GTGGTTATTAATCAAAGGGACGGGGGAAATTTATGGTGTACATTGGAGGCAATTTCTCAACATAGAAATCACCTGGAGTTTTAAAAATTTATGTTGAAAGGTTAATGACCCTTAAACCTTAATTGCGTTTAATTTTGAACTCCAAAGCTTCGGCTGTGGCTGAGAAATGAAGCCTCGAAAGCAGGCAAAAATATTTTTATTAAGGGGCATTTTTATTTTTGAACGACCTCACAAAAATTGTCATTTCTCCAGTTTCCTGCAACAAAATGAGAATCCAATTTATGCACATACTAAGCAAGGCTGGGGAAACATTGTGTGAAAAAACCAGCTCTCTAGCGTTTTTGTGGTTGGAGAAATAAATTTTCAAAAATTGAACTTAGGGTGTCCAAAGACTTCGTACCCCCCCGGTAAGCCTTTTACAGCATACCCCATTTTTCAACCTTTCTACCCAAAAAAGTAATGTTTCAAATGCTCAAATTCCGGGTCTACCCCTCCAGATCTTCCTAAAATAGCATTACCTTTCAGGAAAAAAAAAGTTTGTCCAAATCCGTTGAGTATTCGCCCGTGGACAGCATTTCCAGATACCCATATATATATACACATATATCAGGACAAAAGTTTAGTAACCTCTATAGACCGCGGAGCGGCCCTTTGGGCCGCTCCGCGGTCAAAAATGCTTCACCACATCGTCCTTTCAAACCCTTTCCTGTGCCTACAAAACCTACGTCCTTCCACATCTAACCTATGCATCTCAGGCCTGGGCCCCATCTTCTCGCTCTGAGTTGAAAAGGCTTGAAAGTGTGCAGAGAGCCTACTCACGCTTTATCTTTATGTATGCTAACAGGCGTCAAAAGGGCCTAGGGTATAAGGGGAGATGCATGCAGCTCGGTTTGGAATCAATTGAAAACCGCCTGGCAACTGCTGACCTCCTTCTACTCCGGCGATGCTACAGGGCAGTTCGCAAAGCCTATGACTCAGGTTGGCTGGAAAGCGCAGACACCCACTCTTCCTCTACTTCCCTCACCCAACCTGCTCCCCCCACGCAATGTGTAGAAAATAGCTACCTTTACCCCATTTCTCAACCTTCCCTAGCCAGCCCAGAAGCCCGTCGCCAGATACATCTACACAGCTGCCTAGTATTCTTCTCTAAAATCTCATCAGCCCTCAGAGGTCGCCATCTCCTAGAGCCAGCAACTCCATCTAGCTCCCTGCTTGCCTCCATCTGGCCCTATCGGTCCCGTGTGCTCTGGAACAAACTCCCTGAAAAGCTGGTCCTAAGTGGTGAGGAAGCGTTTAAGGCTGGGGTCCGGCGGCTGCTGAGCGGTGAGCTGTGAGCGAAATTGGCCCATCCGAAAACCAGCTGATTCAACTGCCCTCTCATTCTCAATGCCAATGTGATTTGCCGCATCCTTTTTCCCTGTTAGGCTGGTCCCGTTAGGGGCAGCCTTCTTACACAGCATTAAAGCTGTCAACCTCAAAAAAAAGTCTCAAATACATGTAATGAAACCTCAGCCAGCTAAGTCACCATTGGCGTTCTACACCAAGATGTCCGTTGTCCATTGTTTAACGTCAAGAAATAAATTTAATGAACTTCACTAGCTTTAAATCTGGATAGATGAAAATTTACGCATTTGCTGAAAAATATTATAGCTTTTTAAGTTTGCATGCGTGCTTATGGAGAAAAAGAATCGCGCATTCAATTTAATACGATCCTTTGTGCGTGCAGTGAAACATCAGAGAGTTTTCTATTTAGAATTGCCATTTGTCGCTTGTCTTTATATAAATTTTTCATGATGTTGGTTTTATTTCTAACCACAAAACAGCCAGAATTATTCACAACGTGGAGAAATCCTTCTTTGCATCTTCTTTTTCCGAAAAGCTGAAGGGTCCTCTGAAGAAAGTCAAGAAATTATTTGTCTTTGGACTAAAGACTTTTTTGAAAAGAGGTGACGGGGAACCTCTCCAAGGAATTCGATGTTCGAGTCTGAGTCCTGCGCGTTGGCAGTGGCCTCCTTGGAGTGGGTTGCCTGGGCTGGCGATCCCTTGCCCAGCTCCTTTCCCTCATGGCTTGGCTGCGTAGCCTTCAGCTTGAAACCACCTTGTTTTGTAGAAACAAGGATTCAAACGAATGCTGAATAACCTCTGCTAGAACATGCGGGGGGCTCCAGAAGGTGAACTTGTTGGAGCTGATGAAGAAGGAGTTTGCGCCCAAGGACGTGGCCTGGCGCTGCTGGCCTTTCTTCTCTTCCGTGTTCATAACTGGGCTTTCTTTTTATCTGGGCCTTAACCCAATACAAGGATTAAAAAAAATAAAGTCATGAAATTTTCGTAAAAGACCAGTGTTCTTCTTTGGAGTGAGCGTTTGTTAGGGGCGGAGCTTGATCTTAGCCATGGTTTTTAGACACTTGGCTTTCTCTCTGTGAGTCAATCCCAGTACGTATGTTGCTTAGCCTCTTAGCTGCACTGTTACATTGTAAGCAGTCAAGTCTCTGCCTTTACTTTACTTGCAAAGAAATCCATATAAATTTTTAATTGAAAAACTTTCTACAAGTTACATCAAAAGTTAACGTTGATTGCTTATTTTTGACGTGGTAAATGCAACTTGAACTCAACAAGTTTTTTTATTAACGCTGCAACCCACAAACAGCCTAAGGATAGGCCACGGCAGGAATGGAATGAGGGGTATCATGGGGTGCCATGTTTGGTTTGGTGATCAGGCTGCGCTGCTGTGCCAGACGGCGGTGGAGTTTTGGCATGGCCTGGCTGCCGCTTGTCTGCCGATCAGAAACCCCTCCTTTTTTCACAACTTGGGGGTTAAGTTCTGAACACACCTGGTTTGGATCCTGCAGCAGGGGCTGAGCATTGAGCTGCTCCCCCGGCTGCTCTTCCTGCGGCTCTTCGACTATCACTGGCTGTGGTGGAAGGCAGCGGAGTACCTGATCGTCAATTGGGCTCATAATCGTAAAAGAGGCTTATCTCTATTAAGTGAAACCTTAGGAGACAGGTTGACAACATCCCCAGTCATAAGTAGGAAGGAGGTGGCAGTGACGGTGTCCAGGTTGCTGTAGTAGCTGTACTCCTGCCACCATGGACTACTTAGATCTTCCCCAGAAGATCTTCCCCAAAACATGCCAATGTAAGGTGCATGACTCAAGTCTGGAGCGTAGCCGCAACAAGGCAGCTCCTGCACCTTAGACCTTGCTCTGAGATCAGTCCTCTCTCCTGCTTCCTTGTGATAAACCCCAACTGCTCTCCTGCCCATGTAACCGCACTACAGAGTCTTACAATGGTTTCGTTTCACCAGGCCTAGTCCTCGCCCTTGCGCAGTGACATCCAGGATAGGGTAGTGAGAGACTCTCTCAACCTGGCTCTGTCGTGGGGCCTGGATTAGCTCTGCAAACTCCGAGCCACGAAGTTCACTCTCACCTCCTCCCTCCCCTCTTTCCGTAGCCTCCTCTCTTCCTTCTTCCCTCCTCCCTCCTGTCTCTCCTTGCCTTCTGGCTGCAAGCCAAAGCAAGCTGAAGTCCGCAAAGACTGAGATGCCAGAGACCGATGGAGATGCCGCTACCCCGCTCCTCAATACCATCTCATGGGCCTCAAAGCCTACTTTGGAGATGGAAATGCCACACAATGGCTGACCCATTTTGCTGAAATAGCGCGCGCAAAAGGCCAAGAGCAGAAAAACTGGCATACACTGATCGTTCCCTATCTAGAGGGACCTGCGTTAGACACCTACAGAGGGTTGTAAGAGGGCGCACAAGGGAAAGGCAGCTATGATGTGATTAGAGCCGCTTTAGTGGACACTTTCGATAGCTCCCCAGAAGTCAACTGGTTATCGGTCTGCGAAGGCATTGTCCAGCAGCCAGGGGAAAAGGTCATGGCATTTTTGGCCAGGCTACGAAAAGTTGTCGATCAGCGATTTCCCATCAGCCCTACCTTTGTAAAGGACACGCAGGAAATTTTGCTAAGGCAAATTTTTCTGGCAGGCCTCCAACATGAATTTCGGTTTGCGCTGCTAAACAGCGGGGAAGCACCGGCCACAGTGGCAGAATGTGCAGTGGCAGCAAAGAGGAGCAAAGATCTATTTGGCACCCAACAGTTGGTCAACCAGCTCAGCTTCATTTTTGGCCAGCAAGATTTCGGCGAACAGGCAGAAGAAGGAGCAGAGTCCCTTGCGCTAGAGCAAGGGAGAGAAAGAGGCAGAGGCAGAGGCCGTTGGTCCCAAAGAGGCCGGGGGCAGGGCAGAAACGCCGCCACTTCTGCAAATCCTACAAGGAATCGCACAAACACCCCTGCTTTGGAAGCTAAAATTTGCTTCTGGTGTCATAGAAAAGGCCACCTCCCTACAAACTGCTGGGCACTGAAAGATTTCGTGACAATGGTGAAGGGTGAAACCGATGAACCTTGCTCCGAATTTCTGCCTAAATGCATCTCATTCATTCCCCATTTCAAACAATGCTCACAAAACGTTCGTGGCGGCAGAGGCCCAGTGGGTAGGCGCCAAATGGCCAGAGGACAGCAGCAAAGCAGAGGGCAGCGCCCAACGACTTCCCAGCAAAATGAAGGAGGGCCAAAAGTGCGTTTCCAGTGGCAGGTAAGTTTCCTGGTGGAGGCAGAGCCCGAGCCTGAGGAGGAGGAAGAGGAAGTGGCAGAAGGAGTGTCTTTAGACCCTTGGTACTGCCATGAAGAGGAGGAGGAAGAGCTGGAGGAAGAGTTGGAGGAGGATGATGAGTGAAGTCAAGTTGCTATGAGTAGCGCGCATTGCAGCCGGCAAGTAAGCTCTCTGTGTGTGTGTTAGCACTGCGGGGGGGGAGTAGTTTTGGTTCCAGGTGAATTGAGAGGGAGTTTAAAAGAGGACTCAGAAAAATAAAAAGATGCATCAATCAAGCTTCTTAAATTGCCATCAATAAGATATGTTTGACGTCCATGAAACGGCTGCAGTCCGCTATCCTGAGAGAACTAGCAAACGCTGCAGGTGAGCCTGCCAGATATTAGAAAAGTTTTTTTGTTCTGCTCTGCAACAAGCAGACTACAATAGGCCGCAAGCCACACTGCGCTCATTGCGTTTATAAGCCTATTTGGCTGGGAATAAGCCCATAGTTCATCCCCCCTCACACCAAAGAATCCCACAAATCCTACCACTAGACCTCTCGCTGATGTTCCGAAGCCAATGTTAAAGAAAAACAGCTGGCTGCAAACACAATATCAGTTCTAAGACCCAGTCAAATACAAAGCACAACTTTCTGGACAAGACGCACTGCGTTCAAAGCTCAATAAGAAATAAGAAAATGAAAGATCAGATCCAAATTACACTTTTACTTCATAGGGCGCCTACTTCACGTCTTCAGGCTGTCACCCAGAACGCTTAAAAAGGGCACTATTCAGTCTGATGTTTCAAATACGATGCTTAGGATGTTAGCCCTCACAGCAAGTGATTAGTGTCATCTATGTTCGCTCAATATGATCTTTTGCAACAAACTTGTGTGCTAGCATTGACAAAAATCTAGCTTGCTATTTAGATATCAAACAGAAGAATCAGGCGTTGGAAAGGGCCGGTTAGACAAAACAGGAAGAAAGATCATGAGAAATTATAAAGTCAAAACACGGATTTCCTGACTAATAGCTATGTCTGGTTCCGCCAGAGCATGGCATAAAAGGGGCGAAGAGCACTCATTCTGCACTGCTCTTTCCCCCCAGTCAGCAAGGCTTCCATCGAGAGCACAGGCTGCTGTTGTAGTGCCAGCTTTGGTCGCAGTCTCCCGCAGACTAAGCTTCCACTATAACGCTCCTGCGCTCTCCCCAACTCATCGTCAACAGTGCCAATGGAAAACCCCCAACCTTTGCCACCCATGAACCCAGCCCAAGCCATTTGGCCTGAGGCAGCTCCCCAACGCCCATTCACTGAAACACTGCGCCCACTGCAAGAGCCCTACATCTACCACATCCTGGATGCTCGGCACCCACCTACCCTTCAAGGTCTAGCTTTGCTCAAGCTCAAAGTTTGACAAATCTGTTTCAGACATCGAGTTCCCGCCGGAGATGGACGGGGATGACCCTCAGGGGGCCAGCCTCCGCCTGCTCTCCCACGGCCTGATCCAAGGCCAGTACTTCGAGGTCATGAGCGGCAAGGCCATCGGATGGAACGCCGCCATGTGCCTCCGCCACCATGACAACCTATGGCTATCAGCCCTTTGGGTCAAATCCATTCTCAATTCTATACCAGGACCCAACCTAAGAATAGGGCTGACCATCAGGCCAACCTAGGCCACCTGTCCTTTGGGGATGGGGCCACACTGATGCCGAATCTGGAGGAAGAGAAGGCCTACGCCAGGCGGCTGGCGTGGCACATCCAGCACCTCATGGGCGGCAACGAGCTCTGGCGGCCCAACAACGCCCAGCCCAATGACTTTCACGGGTTCAGCCTGTGATGGCTGCTGGCCAACGTGGAGCACACCGGCCCAAATGGCCCAGTCGTTTTACCTCCTTCACCTTTCTTCTAATAAAAACAAAAGAGGGTGTGATTGACAGGTCAAACAATCAGCGAAGCAAGCAGCAGAGACGATCGAGCGTTGGGGGTTCAACCCCTACGGCATGGTGGACCAGAACGGGTTCACCCACTACAAACTGATCCTGGTCCTCATCGCCACCAAGGCCATCGTCTGCACCGTCATCCAGGCCAACCTACACATGAAGCACAAGAGCAACATGAGGCAGAGCAGCGCCTCTCCAGTACACTTTGCATTTCATGCTGGATTCTAGCCTTAATGCTTCTAAATTTGAAAGGCATCGACGTCATCCGCAAGTCCTTCCTGGACTAGTATAACATAGGGTTCATTTGCACCAAGTGGCTGAACCCATGAGGTGAACTGCCGCCCCTTATAAGGTGGCCTAATATTGCCTTTCTCCAATATTGCCTCAGTAAAAAAATTACAAAAGGTCGCCGCCTGATTCCATAAGTCAAACATACACACCAGTTACTTAATAGAAAACGGCTAACCAGTCAGCTGATGTTTCCTGAAATATGGGGTCTGGGACTTAGGGGTTTTTTGGGGTGAATACTTAGTACTGCCTCCAGGCCAAGTCCTGGGCGGCAGTTCAAAAATGGCATAACTCAGGTTCTACTGAAGCTTTTTGCATGATTCTGACGCTGTTTGAAAGGGAATTTGATGGCGAGAATGATAGTGCACAGCATGAGGTTCATTTCAAATTACCAGAAACCCGAAATTCAGTTTTCGGATTATGAAACATCAGACTGGTGGATTTGAGCGAAACTGCATAAAAAATTCAATTTGATGGCCAGATTCATGTTCAGCATCAAAAGTTACCTACTGGGGCCCAAAATTTAGAACCAAATCCCAAAAATGACCCATAACTCACATTTTGAGCTTTGAAACATTAGGTTTCCAGGTCATAACTCGGGAGCAAATCATTTCCGCCAAGATCCGCAATCATGGCCCGATGCGGCCAACATTTCTGACATTCCCTGAAAAAATGAGCAAATACGGTTGAGAAACCATGGAGGAATCCATGGTGACATCCATATATATATATATATATATATATACCCACGCCCTTTTTTGGGGTGAATACTTAGTACTGCCTCCAGGTCAAGTCCTGGGCGGCAGTTCAAATCTGGCATACCTCAGTTTCTTCTGAAGTTTTTTGCATGATTCTGACGCTGTTTGAAAGGGAATTTGATGGCGAGAATGATAGTGCACAGCATGAGGTTCATTTCAAATCACCAGAAACCCGAAATTCAGTTTTCGGATTATGAAACATCAGACTGGTGGATTTGATCAAACTGCATAAAAAATTCAATTTGATGGCCAGATTCATGTTCAGCATCAAAAGTTACCTACTGGGGCCCAAAATTTAGAACCAAATCCCAAAATGACCCATAACTCACATTTTGAGCTTTGAAACATTAGATTTCCAGGTCATAACTCGGGAGCAAATCATTTCCGCCAAGCTCCGCAATCATGGCCCGATGCGGCCAACATTTCTGACATTCCCTGAAAAAATGAGCAAAAACGGTTGAGAAACCATGGAGGAATCCATGGTGACATCCATATATATATATATATATATATATATATAGACCCACGCCCTTTTTTGGGGTGAATACTTAGTACTGCCTCCAGGCCAAGTCCTGGGCGGCAGTTCAAAAATGGCATAACTCAGGTTCTACTGAAGCTTTTTGCATGATTCTGACGCTGTTTGAAAGGGAATTTGATGGCGAGAATGATAGTGCACAGCATGAGGTTCATTTCAAATTACCAGAAACCCGAAATTCAGTTTTCGGATTATGAAACATCAGACTGGTGGATTTGAGCGAAACTGCATAAAAAATTCAATTTGATGGCCAGATTCATGTTCAGCATCAAAAGTTACCTACTGGGGCCCAAAATTTAGAACCAAATCCCAAAAATGACCCATAACTATTTTGAGCTTTGAAACATTAGGTTT
>JASANA010003567.1:0-106463 GCA_030248095.1 Ptycholaimellus sp. GST1_10 | reverse complement strand
GAAGGGGCTGAATGGTCAAATCAACTGGTTCAACCAGTTGATTTGCCAAATCAACCGGTTCAACCAGTCGAAAGGCCAAATCAACCAGTTCAACAGGGTGGATGAAAGTTCGTCACTCAAGAGGGCAAGTCTGTGGTTTATCAACCATTTTCAAAAGTAAGCACAGATTTGGAATCGTTATATACGACTTGTGAACAAAAAAACTCAAGTTGTCTGTTCAATTCTCAAGATTACCTCAACATACCCCATTTTTCAACCTTTCTACCCAAAAAAGTGATGTTTCAAATGCTCTAAAAAACGGGTCCATGCTCACCCCTCCAGATCTTCCTAAAATCTGATTACCTTTCAGGAAAAAAAAAGTTTGTCAAGATCCGTTTAGGGGAATTCCCGGCCAGCCTTTTACAGTTATATAATATATATATATATGTACAGTATTGTCCCATATAATATATATATATTATATTTATTAGGAGTGGGGTTTCTAGTGTGGTTTTTTTGTCAAATAGGATAATATATAATATATAATATATAATATATATATATATGAGGAAAGTTGGGTAATTATCGTAGTGTAAGAGGTTATTGTGAATATGTAAATTTAATCAGTGTACAGTACGGTTTATTTTGTAAAACAATATTTAATCTCAGTACAGTACAGTTTTTTTTTTTTATTATAGCGTTCATTACATTACATTTTTTTTTTTTTTTTTTCTAATAGCGTCCAGTACAGTACAGTTTTTTTTTTTTTTTTTCTTATAGCGTTCAGTACAGTACAGTTTTTTTTTTTTTTTCTTATTGCGTTCAGTACAGTACAGTTTTTTTTTTTTTTTTCTTATAGCGTTCAGTACAGTACAGTTTTTTTTTTTTTTTGTTATAGCGTTCAGTACAGTACAGTTTTTTTTTTTTGATTTTCAAATAGTGCGCAGTACAGTAAAATCAAAAAACTGGACTGTATATTACATGAAAAAAGATGAAACTGTACTGTACCCCATTTTCGAAAAAACTGTATCATGTGTCAATTAGTGCCCAGTACAGTACAGTTTGATTTTCAAATAGTGCGCAGTTCAGTTTCCATAGTGTACAGTTCAGTTTCCAAAAAAAAAACTGTACTGGGCCTTAGTTGAGATAAGAAAAATACATTTTTTATGTCAAGAAGAGCGCAGTTCATTTTCATTTTCTTATCTCAAATAATGTCCAGTTCAGTTTAAACTGTACTGGACACTAGTTGATATTGCAAATTTTTGTGATCAAACAGAGTGCAGTTCAGTTTGCAAAAAACCAAACTGTACTGGACGCAAGTTTATATTCGGTTTGCAAAAACCAAAACTGTACTGGACATTAGTTGAAATATCAAATTATGGTGATCACACAGAGTGCAGTTCAGTTTGCAAAAACCCAAACTGTACTGGACCCTAGTTGAAATCGTAAATTAGGGTGCTCATGAAGAGCACAGTGCAGTTTGCAAAAAACCCAAACTGTACTGAACCCTAGTTGAAAACGTACACCTAGGTCAAAAAGAGGGGTTGGGTGATTAACCCGGTGAAGTGCAACCTGGAAGGTGAGACTTGCCAATGGTACCAGTTATAATCCCACCCATTTAGGTGATATTTCACCTACAATCTATAGCGACTCCATTCAGCCAAATGATCAATCTCTACCCAAAACCTAGCATACCATGATTTGGAGTTTGGAAAACATAGAAAGAGAGCCGACTGGCTTGGGCATACGTAACCCTGTGTCATCTATTGATGGATCCAGCTCGCGTAAGCTCTATCTCTCTTGCCACTCAATAACATCATGCATGGTTGATGCAGTTGATGCTATTGTAATCATCGATGCACGCCTTCAAACTACGGTTGACTGATGTTTCATAGAGCCTACGAATAGGGCTGCCTTTACCCAACAAGTAATTGATGACGAAAACTCGGCTTGGCTTAATTGTTGAATGCCTATTAATGGGGAGAGTAGGCTTTGTTAGCTCGAGGGATACTAATATGTCTATGACTCACTGGTGCTCCTTTTTCTTGGGCTCTTGGGTCATGCACAGATCTCTGCAGCCTGCACTGCTGTCAAAACGCCAGCATTATAAGCAATCTTCAATGGATTCCATATTGTAAGCTTAGCCTTCTTTAGTCCATTCTCATCAGCTCGTTGCAGTCAATTACAAAGATTTACTACAAAAGAAAGGAAATGAACAAGCTTCGCATTGAAATAAAGAGCATTATAAGCAATCTTCAATGGATTCCATATTGTAAGCTTAGCCTTCTTTAGTCCATTCTCATCAGCTCGTTGCAGTCAATTACAAAGATTTACTACAAAAGAAAGGAAATGAACAAGCTTCGCATTGAAATAAAGAGGCAATGCCTGGATCAGAGATCAGAGATGTTTCAAAGAGCCTACAAATAAGGTTGTCTTTACCCAAGCAGTGATAATGTTAGGCCATCCGCTTTGCTATAAATGATTGGATCGGTTAACACATATGATGTTTCACCAGCCTAGTGAATGGTGAATGTTAAGCATAAACTGTGATTCTCGATGGGCAAATTCAGCAAAAAGAATAATGTAGTGGGTATTTGTGCGTCGTTGGTTGTTCAATATCAATTCATTTATTGCTGTCCATCAGCACAAATATCTCTGAGAGATTCTGTGGAAGCAGAATGCCCTGGGCAGGGGGTTTCTGAGGGGAGTGAAAATGGAGGGAGGCAAATGCACTGACACTAGCGTTGTGAGAGGATGGATGATTTATTGTCATTTGCTGAATATTTCGCTGCCAAACATCACACATGTGGTGATTCAGTTGGGCTCTAACAACTTGCGCCCCCGCCTCAAGATGGTCTACTCCAGCTACCTTTGCGGCTACGAAGGGTTAGCCAAACAATTTCCAACGGCTCCTTCTGCAATTCCAATAGGTTCATTGCATGACAAGTGCAAGCTTAAGCCTTGCTTAGGCCACGCTTGTTGAGGTACCCTGCAAGCCAAACTATTGCCTTATTTCTGTATGTTTGATTGAGCGAAGCGCTTGGCGCAGGACAGGAACTCGCAAGAGTCCTGCATTGAGTGCATGTTTTGCACATATGATCCTTAAACATGCAAATATGTCTCATCTACATCGACTTCCAGCTATCAGACTCCCAGAAATGCGCGAGGTCCCCAACGCTTTGCCTGGCCCCAACGAGGTATCCAAACTTTGAATGCTCTGCCCAAAACTGTGATCAGAAGTTCAAAGAGAGCTTTCACTGAGCACCTAAAATGCACACTTCTCTGACCTTGTATCACTTTCCCCATTAGTTATGCCTTGATGCTTAACCTTCTCACCCGATTTGGTTAGGAAGTCCTGAATTAGCTTATCTAGCTTCTTATTACATCCGATACGTTGGCAATCTTTGACCTTTGTTCATTCTCATCTTTTCTAGTTGCAGTGCTTTTGTTTGTCACTGCTTTACTTTTCTGGCATTGCCGATGACAACAAAGAAAGAAAGACAGTCAGTATTAGGAGTCTGGGAGAGTCTGCTGCTGATGTTGGGTGCATGAAACATCAGTGGTTAGGCCAAGGTCGACTAAAACTTACTTGGACTTACTACTTCTTTCCAACCAGGGCCCAGTTCTACGCAATCTAGACTCGATTAAAGCACATATTATTAATGAGGATAACCTTAATATTCCATTTATATCATTTCTGCAGTTCCAGCTTTGATAGCGACTTTCCTGGTAGGGCAGTGGGATGGGGTTTGAGTTGGGGGTTGGAGTTTGGGACTTTGGGTGACGGGCTTGGAGGGGCTAGAGACGAGCGACTTGCACGCCGTCTGCATGGTCGTCTCCTGCGCTCCGTCCACCACTTGAGGGGACAAGCGCCGTAATGGCCTCAAATCCATGCAGGGGTTCATGACAGCAGTGATTGAAAAGTAGCTGAAAGAGAACTGTCCTTCCTGACTACTGTGAAGCTCTGGTACAGGTTGAACTTGGCCTCGGCATCCTTGAAGCGGTGAGTGGGTCAAAGTTGCGGTCGTCGGGTTTGATGAGGTAGAAGAAGCGGCGCGCCACGTTGAAAGAAAGGAACACCTCCGCTATCGCGATCTCCCGCGGTACCTTTAAAATACTTTTTTCAGCCTAATCACTACTTAGGTTTCAGAAAAAAAAAAAAAACAACAGGATGATACGCTTTATCAATTTAAGCTTAAAAGATGCTAATTTATGGCATTAGCTTATTTACTGCATTTATTTTTTGATTGTCACCTGACAGAAAAAAAAAAAAAAAAAAAAGAGCTGGAAAACGGGGGGGGCTAGTACTGGTTGGGTTAGTATAGTGACTCTGAGATATAAGGAGAAAGCTAGGGGCCGTGCCTGCGGGGGCCCTTGGGGGTGCTTAAGCAGATCATGTGAAACATCAGTGGGCGGCCAATGCCCTAAAAGAGGCTGGGCTGGAGCATATCTTCTCGTGTTCAGAGGCAGAGTACTAAAGCGAAGTATGAATTCGCTCGTGAGATAGTTCTTCTGAGTATTCTGCCTATAGGTATTGCTTGTTGGGTAGCGTCTCCTGTAGTTTATGACTAGAGCTATCGGTGCCTGCTCTCTGATGTTTTTCTAGTCTAGAGCTTGCGGAGTTGTCGTATTTCCGTCAGTTCTCTCTCGGACTGGGTTCGGAGCATAGTTAACTTGGTTGTCTGTGCTTCTCCATACTTTTCTTTTCTCGCCTCCTTTTCTGCCTTGCTCCGAAATGCGCGCCAAACAATTTATGATATTTCTCTCTTCGAGCAGATGTTTGCCATTTTGCCGCATTTTGCTCTTGAGCTCATTGAATTGTTTGCCAGCTTTCTGGCTTGAGGCAGGCGAGGTTCTTCCTTGCCTCGCTTTCTCCAGATGTTCTTTGGGCTTGAAGAGAGATTTTTGGTGTTAGGCGCAGAAGAAATAATTCACTGCTCCTTTCCGAAAAGCTAGCACTCACAAAAGAACCAAGCTGGTCTCGAAAACGAAATGCCTCGAGTCCAGTGTAGTCAGTGCCAAAAGACCTACAGCCAACGTTTCGTTCTCCCTTTTTACTCTCTCCCTTGAGCCTAAGCCTGGCCCCTGATCAGGCTGTGACATGCTCAAGCACCATCGAGAGGTGCACCAGAAGCTCCGCCCCTACAAGTGCCCCCCCCCCCCCCAGCATTTCCCCCGCCCCCATCACCCCCAGAAGCCTCGTCCCCCCCTGCGAGGCCCCCCGACGCCCCCCCCGCGCCACCGACACCCGCGCCTCCGTCCCTCACAGTGTACATCCCCTCCCCTCTTTCTCTCCCTCTTTATAGGGTCTGGTTTGTAGAAGGGGAATCTTGCTTCTCATAAGAAGCATCATAAGATGAAAGCTCAGTGGCCCCACAAGTGCCCCACCTGCCCTTTCTGGACGGCTTCCAAGAAGACTCTCACCGACCACCGTGTCCAGATTCACAATCTCAAACTGAAGCAGGCCTAACGCTTATATGCTCCGTTCCTACATTGCCTGCGAGCTTTTGACATAAAGCTGAAACTACTGAAATGTTGATGCTGAAATATTCACTTACTAAAACAAATTTCACAAAAATTAGTCAAACCCTGTTTAGTTTCCGGCAAATGTGGAGTTTCCTAATCTAAACGAAGAAAAGACAATTCTACGATTCTATAATTCACCGATTCGACGCCTTTTTAAGCAGAAGAAAAAATAATTACAAAAAAGAGCAATAGGTATCCGCCAAGCCTGGTTAGGTCTTGTATTGATCAATCTTGATGAAGCTTGACCGCCTGAGCAGGCGGGTTTGGCGCTAGGTGGGCACCTTAGACCAGTAGGCTAGGCGGGATACCGGACCACTAGGCCTTTTTGGCCCTACTTTATCCTCCCCTCCCTCTCCTCCCCTCCCTCTCCTGCCCCCTCGCGCCGCCCTGCCCTGCCCTCAAATGCGCAAGGCCCTCAAAGCCAAGCCTGCAATGATTTATTCGCTTTTTTTCTTACACACCAAAGCCACCTGCCTCAATCTTGCTCGAGAGCTTGCTCATTGTCATTGGGAGTGAAAAGGAAAGAGTGAGATTACGAGACTGTGAATCAAATTAACCGATTCAAAATATCGACCAAGGCCGGTCCTCTCCCAAGCCCGAGTCCCCGAAGGCGGCTTTTCCCTCCCTCCTGCATTTGTCTTAAAGGATTTGGGGAGTGGGAAGTGTAGGGGTAGGGTGAGGCGAGGAGGGAGGGATGGTGAGTTTTTTCAAAAGAAACTGCCTCAACCCGCTTCCCCCGAAAGGGGGCGACTCCACTCCCCCCAGCCTCCCACAAAAGGCCCTCCCCCAGCCAAGCTCAGGCCGCCGCCAACTGCCCCCAACCGCCAGGGGGCGCCACAGTCGAGAGGGCCGCCGCCACCGCACAAAACCTCGGCATCAGCCCCCTCCCAGCCAATCAACGCACGCCGAGAGGGCTGCCGAAAACGGTTGCCACGGCAACACACCATCTCCATGGCAACACACCCCACCCCCCCACCCAATCCCCCAGCCAATCAACGCTCGCCGAGCCCCCCAAGACCTTTTTTCGTCCCCCGTTCACACGTTATAATGGTGATGATACTAGTAATCGTGTGTGAGAATACCTTGTTAGTCAAATTCTTCATTTCTTGACCATTTTTCTTGACCACTGAGAAGATCATTAAAAATTTCGTACTTCAAAATTCATCAAAATTATGCATAAAAATTATATATTTGGGTGTATTTGAGGCCGGTACATCGATTTAGGGCATTAAAATCAAATTTCAAGACAAAAAAATTTTTGGTCACTATGGGCCTATGTTATAGCATAGGGCGAATTTCGGACTTGTCCTCATACATTGGACCATTTTTCAAAAAATAGGTTGAAAACCCAGTAATGTTTCTTAGTAGATACTTGCATAAGGCCCAGGGTAAGCTGCTCACAAAAGGAAATTGGGAAGTGTGCAGATGCGGTAGAGCAGGAAGTTTTTTAGTGCCAAAATTTTACCCTTGTGAAACTGGCCTATGTTATAACATAGGCCAAATTTGGAGTCTGACATAGAAAAGTAAAAATATTGTATTTGGTTCACCTCCAAATAAAAATGTATGCATGATTTCTAGACCAAAATTTCATGAGAAAAACGAAAATGATAGTTAAGATTGCGTAATTTATACAAAAATTTTGAGAAATGGCCTATTTTTGAGAAAAATTACAAAATCTAGTTTTTGCAAATCAAGGAGATTATTGCCGTTTTCTCTGCATATGCACCTTTCTGTGCCAAACAAAGGACACAGTGCTCTTTGTTTTATTATAAGCTTTCGATCGATAGCCATAATGCCTATACTCTGGCAGAAAATATTTGAGAAATAAGCTTTAAAGTGGCTGCAAGTAACTGAAACGCAAAATTTGCCAAAATCTCGACCTTCCTTTACGTTTGGAGCTGTAGAGAGCCCATTTCTGCATATTTTTCGCCCAAAATTGGTGGAGTTACATGAAAATGTATGGAAATTCGGAATCTGTCATAAAAAAGGGGGGTAAAAAAATTCATGTTCACCCCCTTGTGTGGGATTCGTGCTCCTATCGAAAAACGCCTCTTAAATTCAGCAGAATTTCAATCTTAACGATGATAGCAGAGATTTTTTGCCCGAAAAATGTTGAACTCAATTTTGAGTGGGTCATTGGTCTTCCATTTTTAAAAGTAGACAAATTGTTCAGAAGAAATGAGGAATTGTAGATTTTTATGGTGCTGTTGATGAAGGCCAGCGATCGTTCGCTGGATGCCGCGGGCTTAAACCTCGTTTTTCACGTTCGCACCACCAATCCAGCCAAGCCTCACCCAGAGTTTCGAGACGCTGGACTGAGGTAAACCTATTCCCACTTGCTATGCGTTCCACTAAAAATTGATGAAGGCTGATGAGAGGTGATGATGATTTTTTAATCCATCGAGTTTATTTATGAAAGAAATGAAATTGCTGTTGAACACTAAAAACCTTAAATTACAGTCAAATAATTTAAATATTCAAATAATTAGTTGTTCAGCATTTTGAATGACTTTACATCCAAGTCATGATTAAAACTAAAAAGTTTGCGTTTCTTTCGAGCGCTAACATTTACTGCTAACGTAATTTCACCTTTTCGTTTTGCGCCTGAAAACAAAATGTAAATGGCGCAGCAGATTTCATTATCACTAATAGCATTATTACTAATTATTACCAACTAAAGTGTCTAAAATAATAACAACACATTTAATTAATATACAGCACATAACTTAATACTATATTTCTAATACATAATATAACGGATTCCACTACATAACATAACTTAGTAGGTCAATTTTCTACCACATAACATAACGCATAACTCAATCACTTAGTTATGTTATGTAAAAGACATTTTTGTTATTTTGCCATAATCACTACCCCAGTGTGTTCTAACGGTAGTTTTTCTTGAATCTAATGATATTAGGATGGTGTTACAGCAATTTCGAGTCTCAGGGAAGGTGCAGAGTTTTTTTAGAAAGATATGTTATGTAAAAGACATTTATAAGGTACTGTTATGTGGAAAACATGAGCATGTGATGTGGATAAGCAGCTCGATTCCCACCTTAGACATGTTTAGGCATAGGCATATGCTTAGTTTTAGGCTTAGTAACTGGTGTGGACTCAGTTGGTAGTGTAGGATTATGTTTTGACATAGGCTAAAATTTAGGCCAACCTTTTTGTGGTAGGCTTATATTTCGTGTTTGACTAAGTTTAGGCTTAGTGTAAGCTTCTGGCATATGACTAGTCCAGGGCATATGCTTGGTCCAGCCTATGACTGGGCTTGATTATCCAGTCTAATGGGTGAATATGGGCGGGCGACTGCACCAGCCGATCCCGCCCTCTGCTTTGATGTGCATGCAACCTTTACACCTCCTGCCTGCACATCTACCAGCGGGAAGAAAGTTATATTCTGTATATTACGTGACAGTTCATTTATGGGACAGTTCATTTCCTCCACATATTATAACTCTATATTGTGCAGAACATAACATAACTTAATCAGCTTAACCAACACAACATATTTTTAATGCAAAAATGATACCGGAATGCAATTTGCAACTGGAAAAATGCAAAAATCAATAGAAATCACAATGCATTGGGTACAGACATGCAAATATGCCTCAACTGCCCTTAGCGCTAAACATTTCTCATTTTTCTATTACATTAAATTGAAAATAATATTATTATGAATGGGTAAATTGGTGCCAGGACACAATATGAAGAAGTAAAAGCAACTTTTAGGGTAGAAATTGCAAAAATACCATGCAAAATCATCAATTTGAGTAAAAAATTCAAATATGTCTTTTACATAACATAACGAAAATTTTTGACTAAGTACTGTTCTGTAGTAGACAATCCAAGTAAGTTATGCAAAAAATTTTACTAAGTTATGTTATGTAGTGTACTACATTATGTTATGTAGTGCACTACGTTATGTTATGTAATAGAAAGTTATGTTCTGTATATTAAATTATCCCTAAAAAAAGGCCCGTATTGAAAAACCAGGAAGTAAAAGGAAATCCTAAAAGAATCCGCTCTTTTGAAAGTTTACTTTTATTTGGCATGCAGTTTCATGAATACTTTGGTCGCGCCTGCCCAAAGTTTAATTTATAAAGCATATTTTATTAGTTTTGCTCTATTTCCTAGTCAAATCAAATTAATCTGTATGTCACTCCAAATTTTCACTAAAAATTATCAAAAAGGAGGCCATGAGTTGAGGCATTGCCCTGGGCTAGTGCACGGGGAGGAGGTAGTAGAGATGCCAGAGGAGATCCTGGAGTACATCGATCATCGCTGGCCCCGTCCGCCTCTCCAGTACTTCGATCCTGACGCCGATGACGCTGTTGAGGATCTCTTCTCCAAATTCGCCTTCTACATCAAAGAGGTACAAATTGCACCAAAACATTTGTTAGTATTTTGTTTCTGATTGAACTGAATGAAAAACGAAGAGCCCATTGTTTTCCAAAACAGTGGCAAGAATTTTAAAATGTTTAATTTTATTGAGGTGAACAAAGACCCCAAGGGCCTAGAGGCTGAGCTGAAACGAGTTGACGAGCATCTGGCAGAAGCCGGTAGCCACTTTCTGACCAGCGACTCCATCTGTCACCTCGACTGTCGCATCCTTCCTTACCTCCAGCACATCCGAATAGCTGCCAAGGGGCTCAAAGGTATGCCCCTCGATAGCCACTTTTGTGATTTGTTGCTCAATTTACCGATTTACTTGAGGTTACGAGATCCCCAAGCGGTTCAAGCACCTGTGGGCCTACATGGAGGCTGGCTACATGGACGACATTTTCATCAAGTCCTGCCCCTCTGACCAGGAGATCCTCCTCTACTGGGCCGAGCGCAATGACACCCCCAATCTTCCCATTGAACAAGTTAGCCCCACTATTTCATGTTAATCGAAAAATCAGTTTTTGCCTAAAAACAGATCACCGAGCTGACGCGGCAGGAACCACACTTCAGTTGGAGCATACCCAGCTGAAAGCTGCCTTGTCACACTCAATCAGTGCTCATTCGTGCTATTTGCATCAATCAGAATTTTCAGTTTCCTTTGCTTGCCCGTTGCTTTAAGACTGAGGCTTTAAAATGATGCACTAAGGCAGTGTAAGAACGCTGGATGTGTGTAGGGCGTGGGTAAACTGGTATCCTACTCGCTGAAAGCGAGTCACAAGCGCAGGTCTGCCCCAATACACATACATTCACATCATCTCTCCTCATTTACAGCTACACCGCAATCTGTCCGCCATGTCAACGCCCATCATTTTGCTGCTTTTTTTTGGTTCATTATTGTGCCTTATTTACTCAAACAGATATCTAAATTATGTATCAACCCAATGGCGAAAGTAAAATATCGACTTTTACTCTCAAGATTGATAACAGACTATTTTTGCGTTGCAACGTTCATTAATTAAACATTGGATACAAAACAAGAAGTGAGCTGATGTTGCAGCAGGAGGAGGGCTTGCAATAACATGCTATCACTGCGCCGAGACAGAAGAGGCCTTTGAAAGTGGCGGGCGGGCCTCCTGCGGACATTCTTCAGCCGATATACCCAAGGTAGCAATCTTCGTCTTTGTTTTCTAGCTTTTTTCATTTTTCACATTTGCTGCTGCTTATTGCATCGATTTATTTTTTCCTGTAATTTTCCGTTTCTTGTGTCTCCTTAACCACAAAACCAAATAAAAATGATCTAATTCGTTCTCCAATAAGCAAGCTGTCTGTGTGCCTGCCATTAATTTCAGCTGTCAGGCTGCGCAGCTTGCCTGGTCTACCGAGGGCCGATCGACGATGAGACGGAGCTGCCCGCCCGCTTCGTTCGCATGCTCAAGGAAGCCTTCCGCAGGGACAAAGGTCGCCTCTCCTCTTTCCCCCTTCCAATCATCCATTTCCTCTTCCTCCAGTCTACCTGGTGCCGCTGCACGCACGGGTGATGCTGCGCGCTTGTTGGCGCTTCGACAAGTCCCCGTTCAGCTACGAGTTGGCCGTCACCCAACGCTTCCTCATCAACGCCCACAAGCGATTCATGGATCGCCTCATGGACAAGGAGCCCAGGGCACTCAAACTGTTCCCCTCACATTTTCATTCCCCTTTGCGTATCAGCCTTTTTATGGATGATTGAAGGATCGGACTGAATCCTGAGAAGGGTCGCTTCCACATGTGCGAAGAGGCCCGCTGCAACTATGCCCTGCCCCCAGAAACCATCGATTTCACCCAGTTCTTCAGCAGAGGCTCCGATTCTTAGCGTTACCTGCCAGATGTTTTTGAAAGTGCATTTGCTATCATTTCTTCAGTGCAGCGATGCGAGTAGTTTATGCAACTATGGAGCAGTAATGGAATGGAAGCGGTGGGGATTAGGCGGCAATTGGGAGAGGGACTATTGCGGAATCACAAGGTCGTTGCTACACAGCTGCTAGGCAAACTCAGTCTCTGTCTCCCGGCGCTTGGGGTTCAGCTCCGGGAGAGGGCAGAGACAGGAGAAGGAAGCGATAGAAGACGCAGTGGGGGTGGAACCTTGGCCGAAACAAGGGGCCCTTCACCAACGCATTCAGGAGCTGGGTGCAGGAGGATGGATGGAAGGAGGTGGATTGCTGGGAGGGGCTCCTACGGGGGTACTGAAGGGTGAAGGGGTTTCGCGGTTACATGGCGCCTTGCTGGATGGTGCGCTGCGTGTGCGTAGCGCGCTCCTGCAAAGCATATTCATTTGAGGGCAGGAATGTGGTTGAGGTGAGGGCTTCTGGTGACAGAGTTCAGGAGGCATAGGATAGGCTGCAAGCGGGCTGGCTAATATAGGCGCCACTAGCCTGGTTACGAATGCATATGTTTGCACAGGCTGGCGGGTCAAAGACGGCGAAATTTGGTGGTATGCTCGTGCACTTGGAAGGTGCAGAACATGGCCACCTCCTGAAACGACTAGCGCCTAAGCCTAACGAGCCCCAAACGTTCTTCCTTTCTGCTGCGAAAGAAATGAAGGATGAGGAGATGATAGAAAAGGGGGTGACCTCTCCGTCCTTGTTGATGAGGACGGTCTGGACGTTCTGTCCGGTGTGCCAGGAGTCTTCGCCGTCGTAGATGAGCTCGAAGGGAGGGTTGTAGGAGCCGCCCTGCCCGCGCGCCCACACCTTCACCGCCTTCCCCGCCTTCACCGAGGTGTTCGGCGGGAAGGTGTAGACAATCTCGCGGCGGCCGTCCAGCTTGCGCCGGATCTTCCACTCTCCGAGGTTCTCCTCCTGCCAATCATTTCAATCCTCCACCTCTGATGGGGAAGGAGAAGGAGGCAGAATGGGTTTGTGCAGGTTCACTCAGGAGCAACAATGGGGGTCTAGAGGGGCTGGGGGACAGGAGGAGGGAGGAGAGAGGTGGGTGGAGGCTGGGTGTATGGCCACTCGCCTTACTCCCTCGGAGCTATCGGCGAGGTCCAGGTCCTCATCCTCCCGCTCGCTATCGAATAGCGTCGACAACTACAGGCCCCAACTGCGCTTACACTCGCCAGGCTTCCACGGGGATTGATGGAGAAGGTAGGAAGAGGGGGATGGAGATGTGGGTATGGGTAACCTTGCTGCGGTGGGTGTTCTCGAGGACGATGTACTTGCCGTCAGGCTCGCACTCCGCGATGCTGATGTTGCCCTTTGCCGAACGCTGGAAGGTCGTACGCGTGGACATCTCACCTGCAATGCCTCATTTGAGTCCATCTTGACAAGCAAGTAGGCAGCAATAGTTTGAGAGGTTTGGCGGGGTAAGAAAGGAAAAGAGAAGAATAGGAACCTCGGACATGGCGCTGGCTCTCGGTGTCCTCCTGCTGCTGCAGGGAGTGGGACTTCACCACCTGCTCCACCATTTGACGCAGACCCGCGCTGCAATGCCTCTTCATCTTTGTTTCAAACTAGCCTTGGGACGGGAGGCGGGCAAAAGGAGTAGGAAGCAGTCAGAATCTAGGATAGCTTCTGATCGTCTTACCCGCCTTCTTTCACCTCATAGCCGTACATGCGGCCCATGCTGAGGGCAGGCAAAGGCTTGTGAGAGTGGGTGGAGGAGAGGGTGGGCAATTAGAAGAGGATGATGATGGAAGAAGGAGCGCTGACCGATTCTCTTCACCCTCCAGCATCTTGCGGTAGATGGCGATTTCGGTGTCGAGCATCTGCTTGGTGTCCATGAGGGCCTGCAGTTCGGCGATGAGGGCCTGGCACTGCTCCCGCTCCTTCCGCAGTTGGGCCTCCCGCTCGTTCAGGGCCGCCTCGTACTGCCGCTGGTCGTCGTCCAGCTGGTACGTCAGCTCCTGCACCTGCTTCTCCAGGATCGCGTTCTGCAATCCATCCTCTCTTCCTCCTCCCATCCATCAACCTCCACCAGCCCCCCTGACCTTGGCCTCGAGGTCGGCAAGCTTCTCGCGGAGGTCGCCGACGTTGCCGCGGAGGCGGGTGACCTCCTCGCGCTGGAAGTTGGACTCCATGTTCTGCCGGCTGCTGGCGCCCTGGATCTCCGACACCTGGAAGGAGGGGGTAGGTAGGGTAGATGGAGGGAAGGGGTAGAGGAGAAACCTTGAGACGGTACCAGGACTCCATATCGGCCTTGGTGTGCTGGGCGATGAGGTCGTACTCGTCCTTGATGTCGCGGATGGCGAGGGCGAGCTCGTTCTTGAAGAAGTCCCGCGTGTCCACGGGCTGGCTGTTGAGCAGGTGCTGGAGCTCCTTCACCTCCTGGTCGTGCACACGCCGCAGGAACTCCAGCTCTTCCATCAGCGTTTGCACCTGGTAGGGTATGAAGAGGGTGAGTGAGAGGAAGAGTAAATGAGAAAAGAGGTGCCTGGTTCTGGAAGTCGATGCGAGAGATGGTCTCCTCGTCCAGGTCGGCGCGGGCCTTCTGTAGCTCCTCCCAGATGCGGTTGTTGTCGCGGCTGTAGCGGGCTTGCTCATCGTTCAGGCTCTTGAAGCGTTGGCGGAGGAGGTCGATCTCCGCATTGGCATCAGCCACCTAGAGGGGAAGAAGCGTAATCTGAAGGGGGGATCGAAGGGAGGAGAGAGGGAAGAAAGACCTGGGTGGTGTAGCGTTCGATCTTCTCCTTGTCGGAGCGGCGGGCGTCGACGGTCTGTTCGTAGCGGCGGCGGTACTCCTTGAGGTCCTCCTGGAGGCGGGCCACCTGGACCTCGATCTTGGCCTTGTCGCGGGTGGCGTCGTCGATGAGGCGGCGGGCGTCGGAGAGGTGGCCGCCGAACTCCTTCTTGATGGCGGAGGTGTCCTTGCCCCAGCGGGAACGGAGGTCCTCGAGGTCCCCGGCGAGCTTGCGGTTCTGGGCCTCGAGGCTCTTGACGCGGTCGATGTAGTTGCCGAGGCGGTCGTTGAGGCTCTGCATCTCTTTCTTCTCCTTCTCCGTGGCCTGGATGATCGAGTTCGCCGCATTCTTCGACAGCGCCGGGCTGATTCCCGTCACACTGCAACGAAAACTCTTCTTCCAATCAAAGTTCACACCTTCAGCTGCTCTCTCTATGGCCTCTGAGTGACTTGTAGGCTTGGGAGATAAAAGAGTTAGGAGACTTTTGGGCAGCGGCGAGAGTGGCACGACTCATGGCGATGACATCGGAGCTCTCCCGGCGGCCAGGGCCTGGCTCGGCATAGAGGGAGGAGTTGCGTCGCCCAGGGCCTCCGCCCCCGCTGCCCCAGGTCCCGCTGCTGCGAATGCTGCTCGACCGGCTGAACATCCTATCCTCGCCTAGCCACTCTAGCCCTCTAGGCCAGCCAACACACTCTCTCCTTGGAAGAATGAAAGGAGGAAGGTTGAAGAGGGGCCTGATGAAAATGAGGCAATAAAGGCCGGGGGTAAGGATGATGGAGGAGGTTGGGGAGGGCGTATGGAGGAAACTCGTTCCCTACCTCCCCCATCGGAGCGCCGTTGGAGCGATCATGGGCACCCTGCTGAGCCCCGACCCGCACCAGTCTGCTCCTGCCCCATCACTCAACCATCTGCCCTCACACCGCTCCAACTCTTCTACCGCCTACACTTCATCAACAAACCCCAATCCTCCACTCCTAGGCTGCCCCTCTCTTCACTTGGGTAACAGGTTGAGAAGGGCAGGAAAAGGTGTGGATGGGACAGAGAAGGGTGGTATGGACGCGTGGCAAAGCTGCTTGCTTAGGCAGGCTTTGCTTTGCAGTGGAGGGGTGGGGAGGCTGGAGGGGAAGTGAGCGTAGACAGGTGTTGTGAGTGTAGACTGGGCAAGGAAAAGCCTTTCCTAGCTGATTCAAGTCACAGAGCCGATGCCCTTTTCCAGGCCGCCCCTCTCTTGCGCTTGCTTTGATGCAGTGTTTCCTTTTTCTGCTACTGTAGGCTGCCGGCTTTATCTCGTCTGTGGTGAGTGGAGTGTGTGGGAAGGTGAGTGAAAGGGAGTACCTGGAGGATCCCATCTCGGTGACCATCTTGAGGACGCGCCCGCCCCCGCGGTCCACGTTGGACTCGAAGCCATGCGAGCGCCCCGACGCTGCAAACCACCTCACTCAATACACCAGCAACAGCCTCCAATCCCAGGGTTCGTTTAGAATTGGAGGAGGTCAGCTCCCGCGGGGGGTGAGTGAGGGTGGTGAGGCCCTTTTCTTACTGGGAGAGAGAGGGAGTATGGATGATAACGTCGCGAGTCGTAGCTGCTGTGATCGCTGTAGCGATACATGGCGTGGCAGGGGCTGCAGGCTGCGTGGGAGGGGAGAGAGTGGAAGGATGAAAGTGGCAAACACTCCTGCTGCCCAACTGCTGCTGCTCCTCTCTCCACGGCGCCAGTCAGAGATTACAGAGCACTTGAGAGATGGGGGCAAGGGAAGCTCAGCTGGTTTTTCCTACCTGCCCTACTCAAAAGTAGGCCTACGCAGTGTGCCTGGGTATGGCAGAGTGGCCTGATGCATTTAGAGACCCAGCGATACAATGGTTTAGGCCCCCCTGCACCTTCCACCCCTGCTCCCACACACACAAGGCAGACACTAGAGGGACCCTGCATACAGGTGTGCACTCTCACTCCCTTTTCCCTACCGCCACCGTTCCATTGAGGCTGGAGTTAAACGGCCTCTCCAACGCCTATACTGCCCCCACTTTTACTGGCCACACTTCCCTAGATCGGATGACAGTGCAGGGAAGTGGCTAACTGTGGTGCAGGCGAGCCATGCTCATGACGCAGTCGGGGGAGAGACGTTTGAGGTGAGAGGAGTTAGGCTGTAGGGGTGCTTTCCCAGGTAGCAAGGGCGGGGAATATATGCAGCAGGGAATTGGGGGCAGGCGCTGGGAAAGGAGAGGAGGATATGCGAGGGGGGCCTGGGCTATGGGCAGGGCTTACTGAATCCTTCGGTGAAGCAGGTGTTGAGGACGGTGGGGTCTGGAAAATCCGCGCTCGCCTCTTTTGCAAAGGGGAGGGGAGAGCGGGCTGTGAATGCTGGAGAGTCGCGAGTGCTTTCCTTTCTCTCTCTCCGTTAGCCAAGATCTCGCCCACTCACTCCGCCCGCACTGTATGCTGGAGAGGGGCGGGGGCGGGTTGGGCTCTCTGTGGAGGCACAAAAGGATGCGGGAGGCCTCGCCAGCAAATGCAGCAGCGGAAAAAACTACCTCAACCAGTGTGCAAATAGAATCTGGGCCTGAAAGGCATGGGGGCTGAGAGAGAGAGAAGGTGTATGAGTCAGGGAAGGTCCCAGCGGCATCTGTGCCAACAACAGCCTTCTCTCCTTCCACTCAGGGCACCTTCCGACGGGGCAGCCGGTTTGCTAGGACTCCTGCTGGCTTCCCTGGAGAGTGTGGATGAGTGGTACAGAAAGGTTGATAGGCGGGCTGGGAGGTGAGCAGACGTCCGGCGCCTCGTGGGAGTCGAGGGGGCCAGGTTTTCTCGGCCGGAGGAAGGGGCGTGGGTGATTTGGGCGCCGCCGCTGAGGTGCTGGAGGCGTTGTAGTGGACGTGGATGCGGCTTTTCATGATCCTATGCTGGCTATGAACCAGGATCTGTTGTGCAGTGTGATAGTGGAGTGGCATGGGGACTAAAAAGGGAGGCAGGTAAAACAGGGGAGAGAAAGAAGAACAGGGGCTGAAACTGGAAGTAGGGCTGGGGGGAGCGGGCTATATGGGGGGCAGGCCCTC
The DNA here is from genome assembly GCA_030248095.1 of Ptycholaimellus sp. GST1_10. Classification (NCBI taxonomy): domain Eukaryota; kingdom Metazoa; phylum Nematoda; class Chromadorea; order Chromadorida; family Chromadoridae; genus Ptycholaimellus; species Ptycholaimellus sp. GST1_10. The sequence goes on along the minus strand of JASANA010003567.1, from coordinate 88,858 downwards.
CCTCATTGTAGCCTTTGGCTGGCGCTGGCGGGCGTGAATCAGAGCAGTGTATGGCCTTCCCCACCATCCTCATCCCCCATGTCCTTTTCCCCAATGCCAGCCGCAAACTTTACGGCCTTCCCAGGCCTCGCATTTACACTCTTTCCCAACTTTGTCTCCAAAAGTACCACCCTCTTGCATCCTACTCTACGGCTCCGGACAATTACATGGGCACAGAGTAGGAGAAAGAAAGGGAATAAGATGAAAGGAGGTGGGTGGGGTAACCGCGGGTGGCAGTGCGGGGCTGGATGGTGGCCCGATACTCCGTCTCATAGTCCAAGATCTCCTGCCCCTGCTTCGCCATCTCAGCACCAGACCAGCTTACCGCTTCCAAATGCTGCTGCAACAAGACCCATTCGCAACCGCTTATCCTCTTTCATTCGGCGCGAGAATTTAACACGCCTAAAAAATGTGGCAAACAATGTTCCCTTTGATAAGGACTTGCAAGGCAAAGAGTTCAACAAAAAGTCTGCAAAACGAAAAAACATCTCCGTCGCGTCTTTTTTTGCAGCCCAGACGGATGACAAAGGCGGTGGTGGAAGTGGAGGGGAGAAGTGGAGGCAGGCGGGGCTTTTAAGATGAGCAGTAGGGGGTGGTGGTGAGGAGTGGGGCAGTGGAAGGGGGCAGAGAGTGGAAGTGCGTGGGCGCAATGAGACAGCAGCGGCGGGAGAAGACGGGCGGTTGACGGACTTTCGGGGGCCAGGCTTGAAACGGGATGACTGGCCTGGATGACTGAAGGTTGTGTGAGGAGGTTGGGAGGGGATGGGAGCAGAGGTGTGGTGCTTGAGCAGCAGTGAATGCGGGTGGGGCGAGGGGTAATGCGAGATTGTGTGACCGGGCGGAGTGTAAGGAGGAGGGGGGAGGGTTGATGGGCGGGGGGAGCCTAAGAATGCCGCGATGTGTGCGGGTGAGGGTGGGGGCTTTCGCGGAGGTGGGCGGGGAGGTCGGTGGGAGGTGGAGAGAGAAACAAGTTCTGAGGGTGAGGGGCGGTCGAATGCGGAGGCCATTCTGTGCCGAGGTCGCGATGCTGTTTGTCCCCCTTCGCTCCACCGACTCTCTACCCGCCCTCTCCGAACCGCCCTCCCCCCCAAACCACTCATATTCCCCCCTCCTCTGACTGACAGGCGATGTGTCACCTTGAAATGCCGCCATCCCCCCAGCCTCATCAACCCACCCACCAACTCAGCGCCACTGCACACACTCAGCCTCTTTCCAACCGCATTAGGGGCTAGAACCTCTGGGGGGTAGAGCCAGCAGTGCGCCCCCCGCTTTCATAATGCTTCAGCCGAAGCGTCAACAGGAGCTTTAAGCCGCTCGCTCATAGGATGCCTCTGCCGAAAATAAATGCCAGCGCACGGTGGAATGGGTGGGGGGGGGGGGGGGCAAAGGCGAAGGGCAAATAAGGCCTGCAGAAGCTGAGGAGGCCTGAGAATGCCTGCGCGCTCATTCCTCCACCACCGCATCCCTTCCCACACTGCCTCTTCTGTACAAATGCACGGCGGAGGGAGGATGACGAAATGGGGATGGCCCTGCTGCTCCCAGGGACAGAGGATGATGGATGCGCCTGTCTCTGCCACTCCGCTCCTTCTAGGGGCTGCAAAAAGGGAAGTGTCGTCTTTTTGCAGCCCCTAGAAGGAGCGGGGGGGCCTGTGCAGGGCGAAGGAAGGTGGAGGTAGTAGGTCTGTGCCTGCCTCTAATGGCCTCCAGTTTCCCGGTCGCGCTGTGCTGTGTGACCTTGCGCAGAGTGTCCCTCTCTGCCTCTCCAACTATCCTCATTCGATTTCCTACGATTACAACATCGCACAGACCAACAGCAAACGCTTCCCACCAACACGACCTAGGACAGCAAAGTAAGGAAGAGCAAATGCGGCAAAGAGAATATGGTGCAAATACTGGCCTAGGGAGCAAAGGAATGGTTGGTTGAAGAGGAAAGATAAGGATCAGTTGATGCGTGGCTCTTTAGGGCAGGCGAGGTTGAGAGGTGCATGGGGGAGAGCTGGTGTGGGGTGGTGTGGAAGAGGCGGTGGGAGGAAGACCGGCGCAGCGCCTGGCATAAAACCCAGGCCCCCTCCATACATCGACACTGCAATTACGCCCTTTTTGTGCCCGGTAATCCTGGCTTTTTGCAAAGCCTTGTTCGGTCGTACAATTTGTGCTGGCTGTAATTCGAAATAGGCACTCTAGGCTGAATTCCCAAGCATCTAGTTTTGCAATATTTGCCATAAAATTTTTCTGACTAATGCGGCACTTTCCATCGCACGGCTCAGTGCAATATTCTAAGCTAGAAATGAATGAAAAAATAAATGATCATTTATGCAAAGGTAGGAAATGAAATGATAAATAAGTGTAACCAGGTGGGGGCATAGGGAAGGTGAATGGGAAATGCGGCGGTGGGACCAGGGTCATGGCCACCGCCTCTTCCACTCCCACCGTCTCAGTCTCCGTCTTCGTCTGAACCTTTACCTTATTTGGCCCATGCCCATCCTCTTACGTCAACGCCAACCGTTTGGGCCTTGCTCATTCTTGGCGCCTTTTTCACCGGCGCTTGGCTGGCTGCTGCTGCTTCCGGCTCCTCATCCCCTTGGCCTGCCAAAAGTATTTGTTGGCCGGAAGGGCTACGGTAGTGCTTGTGATTGGATCAATTGCGGGGCCTGAAGGTGGGGGGAGAAGGGGGGAATGAGCCTTCCCTTCCTGTGCCTGACACACTGGCTCCCTGGCGCTGATGGAGAGCTCTTAGTTGGCCGGCCCAGACCTCAGCACCCCTTCCCTTCCATGCGCCGATTCTTGCCGCCCTAATCTCTGCCCTGATAGGAAGTGAGGGGAGGCACTCCAGGCCATCTGTCAGTAGCAGCCAGCCAGTTCATCAGCCATGCCCACCTCTTTGCCCTCTTTGCCTCACTCTCCGCCTTGTCAGCGGCAAGCTTCGCCTTCTCAAGCTTCAGGCAAGCAGCTCTTGCTCCCCCTCCCCCTTCTCCTCTCTTAAAAACCATAGGGGGCTGGGCTGGAAAGTTGAGACAGTGAGCTGGGTGGGGGTAGAGAGTGGAAAGATGGGTGAGTGGAAAGTGAGTGGTAGCAGAGAGTACCGGGCCAGACGCTTTTGTGTCTCCGCAAAAGAGCGAACATTGTCGCCCCCGCCTCAAAGCAATGACTGCAAAACACTCACCCTGCTCTAAGCTTGAAACTGAACAATGGGCGAGTGTCTAAGGCAGTGCTGATTGTGACTAGGCTCACGGCAGCGCAGAGGAATGCAATTAGAATGGGATAAGAAGGCAAGGCGGGGTAACCTGGCGCTCGCTTTGTGCTTTCGGGGGCCTCCTCGCCTTGCTCAGTCTTGGCTCCACGGATTGCGGCCAGGATGACAGAGGCTGAAAAGAAGTTGGGCATTGGATGATTGTGGAAGGAGGGAAAGAGAATAAGCAGAACCAGAGCCGCGTCCATAGATGAGCTCCAGGTCCTTCGCGTCCTTCTCCTCCTGACTCTGCTGCCGCCGCAGCGCTACCTCAAACATCTATCTTTCATCTAATATTCTAGCCTTGCTCTTTTGGCCCCTTCTTAGCAGCTGACAGTGGTTGATAGATGGTCTAAATTCTGGGAATGCACAGATGGGAAAGGAGTAACCTGAGCAGCCATAACTCTCTGACGCTCGGCAATGAGCGTGCACTTCTCGCACATGCAGTCCTTCCAGCGACAGAAACGCTTATGGCCTGCAATGAAGCTGGAATGAGCAAAAGGGCAAAGAGAAGGAAGAAGCTGAAACCTTTGAGAGCTGAAACGAGGCCGTGATTGCGACAGCGGGCGCACTTGGGCGTGCGTTGGTAGCGATCGCGCATGAGCAGGCTCTGGATGGCCGCCAGTGGATTCGTCGTCTCACTCATCTTTCTCACCTCTTCTCTTCACTGGCCGCGCGCTTGCAAATATGAGCAGGGTCAAAAGGGAGGCCAACCCCCCGGGGGGCAGGCACCCTGCGGCCCCATTGAAGAGCCTTCACCGGAAGCCACGCCTCCGCCTATTTAGCGGCTCTGCCCATTGCCCACCCCCTCTTGCCTTTCTTGGCTCTATCTTAGCTATTCAGCTAACCTTGATCATATTTTCAGATGACTAAGGCGAAGAAGCTTACGATTGCCAATATTTTGTCCATTCATTCATTTTCATTCTTTGCTATTCGTTTCAGTTTCAGTAAAATCTCTTATCCAGCGCGCGGACAAACTTGTTTTACGCTGCTTATGGGTGTTATGGATACTGTTGCATTTAAATGTTCTGTTGGCTTCTGTGACGGGATTCAAAGGAGGGGAAGATGAGCAGAAAAGAGGTGAGAAAAGGAGGAGGGGTGAAAATATTTGCCTGGCCTTGTAGGGGCAAGAGAGACGCGGCAAACAAGGCTCTTAATTGTCTCGCTTCCTCGAGTGGCCTCTCTCACCCTCTGCACACCGCTCGCGGTCATTCGAGAACGCACTTTGACCTCACCTCCACTGTTTATGTACCCTTTCTACATCGCTTCTGTGCTCACTGGACTGGAGAACCTGTTCATACCTTTTGCCCAGCTAAAATCTTTCTAACCAATTGCGCAGCCATGATTTTCCGAAACGGATGTGCGTTCTAAATTCGTTGGTGAAGCGTGTGCATGAGCAAGAAACGATTCGGAAATAAATTTTACAGAATGAGCTCAATCTTTGACCCTTTACGCAGTTCAGAGACAATCAGGACTTCCGCATTATTTATAATATTTATGCCAAATTACTGAAATTGTGATTACCCGATTAGGTTGGGCTTCAAGGTGATGGAATTGATTTAGTACATGTTTTTCTCATTTGCGGTAATACAAAACCACTGCCCTAATAAGCTTTGCAATAGCAAACATACAGTGCGCTGATAAAGCTGGCGAATATCCGTGTGCAGGATTAGTAGTTGGGTAGGTTTAGTGGTCTTCAAAAGTGCAAAAAGACAAAAGATTTCAGTTCGCAAAACCAAACATGGGGACGAGCTAGCGCGTTTCGGTTTTGGCTAGATAGCGGAATCTTTGCCTGAGAGCTCCGCATCAAATCTTTCAATGAAGCTTTTGGGGAGGAAGCTGTACTTCTTCTCCTTGCTTTCTTGACGCAGGCAAAAAGGAGCTTCCACTGCATCCGCCCACTCTTTATGCAGCATCAGCCAAACCTGAGCCACATCAAGCCAGTTGTGCTGCAAGCCACATCAAGCTGGGCGCAACCTGATGCGGATCGTTAGCTTTGATGGAGCTCCGAATGAGCTGGAGGACTTGGTGAAGGAAGTTGAGGCAGACGCTGCCCTCCCATCCTTCGTCCAAGCTTCGCCCTTTCTGCTCCAGCAAATACAGCGGCCAGTCCTGTTTTAAAGGAGAGTAGAGTAGAAAAGCTTGCGATAGGAATGCAATCGTCTTCCAATTGGACATTGAGCGGTTGGACAACAATTACACTTTCTTCAAGTTATACATCTACTACTTGTGGAATCTGCTGAGCCACCTGCATTTTGTATTAGCAAGCATTGTAAAGAGCCACTGGAATGCACGCTAAAACAAAATACAATTGTCTTAGAAGCAGATTCCACAAATAGTAGACGTATTCTTTGACTTTGAACTCAGGGCAATCGAGTTTTTGGGAGAAAAGTTGTTGGCCGATGGTACAAGATAGATAGATATACATATAGAGATAGAGAGCTTTTGCAAAGGGTTAAGCGAAGCATGTTGCGATAGAAAGACCTGAATAGAGTGGACTAAGCCGTCGTCGTCGGGAACTCCGGCCACCACCCGCTGATCATCATCATCATCTTCGATCATCTTGGACTGCAACCACCAGTTCAGGGCCTTCTTCTGACAGAAGTAGCGCCCCTGACCTGCTCTCAAGAAACCCTGCCATGAGCATTCCGCCTCTTCTGGCCAGTGTAGATATGGCTGGCACCTGTTGAGCTTGGCGGTGACGAACTGAGCGGCCTGCTTGTCCCAGACGACCATTTCACCCACAAAGAGCAGCCGAAGCTCGCCTAGATTGCGCTGGACGACACGGCGGTAGGTGTGAGCGGAGTCCACGGCGGCCTCCACCGCCACCCTTCACTTTGCGGCCCCAGTAGCTCATGCTCTGCTGCCACTCAGGGCGCAGCTCCACCTGGTCGAGGCGGGTAAATGTCATGAATTTTGAGCACTTCATCCAATCGCTTCTACTAACACAATGCCTCTGGTCCTTAGCCTCGAACTCGGTGATGAAGAAGATGTCGCGGAAGCGAACGATGGCCATGCACCAGGGCTCCTTGGACTCGTAGGGGGTGGTGGCGATGGTGGTGAGGACGGAGCGGCGGCAGACGACGTCCACCTCGGGCAGGCCCTCCATTCTCCGCCGCTCCAGCCAGTCGCATATGGGGTCCAGGTGGACGGAGTGGTAGTGGACCCAGTTGTCCCTGCCCAGATTGAGGTTCCAGGGGAAGGGCGGTGATTTGGGGTCCGGCGGCAGGACCAAGAAGCGCAGTTGGGAGTCATCGTTCACCATCTGCTTCTTTTCGTCGGTGGAGAAACGGCCGAGCTCCTGGACTGGGCCTAGTTGGACGGAGTCAAGCTGCTTGCCAGGTGCTGTAGGGACGCTGGTGGCGAGGCTCATACGCTCCAGAGCTGTTGTCAGGTCTCCCATTATCTAGTGCCCTGGAAGACGACAACTCCGGCTGAGCTAAAGCGGAGGAAACCCAATGAGTGGTGAAACAAGCTCGTTAAATTTTTCTGGGCAGAATTTCCTACCCCCAGCGGTGGCAATTTATCTGCGCAAAGCTGTGTTACCTATTTCTTACATAGTGAAAACTTGAGTTAATGTGTGGTATATATGGATGAATTTGTAAATTTCACCAGCTCCTATTGAAAGTTTAAAATGAGGGACTTTAATTAACACAATGCACTTATATATTCCTCAACATTTGAGCTCTAAATGTGTGAGAGGAATCCTTTCAAACTGCCGCATTCACCCTGATATACATTCGTCTGCGATGTTTTCTTTAGGGCGCAAACCTTTCCGCTGCATGGGCCTTCGGCCATTCCATTTTCACTTGCAAATAAATATGGCTCAGAGTCCAGTCTTCACCAAACAGCTGGAGCCAGGCCTCAACGCCTTCTCGCTCATCACCAGCTTCTTCTCCTGCGCCTGCGGGGAGGAGGCGAGCGGGAACGGCGCGGACTACAACGGGATCTCCTGCAACTTCATCATCTACCACCTCTTCAAGTCCAAGGCCTTCAAGCGCTCCTGGTGGCTCTGGAGCTCCTAGTTCCATCCACCTCTCCATTTGGTGTTTCTCTCATTTTTTCGAATGGGTTCTTTGGGTGAAAGAATTGAAGCTGAGCGAGATGGGCTGCATCAAGAGCGACTTCAGCAACTACTTTGACTTCGGCCTCTCCACCTAGGACGCCCAGTCCAAGCTCCTCATCATTGCCTTCGTCCTCTCCAGCCTCTCTCCCACCCTCTCACCCACTTTTCCCACCCATCCTCAGCGTTGATGCCATTTTATTGGCGATTCGCATTCCTTTTCCAAACCTTCTAGAAGCTTCCCGGCTGATTTCATAACTCTTGCGCTTGCGCTTGAGTGACGTCAGCACCTACCATAACCCGCACCCATCCCACCCACTCAATACCTACCCTTCTCCAAGCAGCCTAACTGTGCAACCCCTTCCCATCCAACCTCTCGTACTACAATCTACCGCAAACGGCCCTCCTAAGGGCCAGGTACAATCAGAACAAGTTCATCATCATCGTCGACGACGTCATGGAGGAGGACCCCATCCAGCCCCGCCCAGCCTACTTCTGGCGCAACAACTGCGACCAGGTCTGCCGCCTCCGCCCTCGCCTTCGCGCCCGTCACTCCACCCGCAAGCTCCTCTGTGACAACTGCCAGGCCACCGTCTGCCACGTCGGCTTCGACGCCGCCTTCCAGCCTCTGGGGAGCGCCACCGTCACCATGTGGGATGCCCTTCGAGCCGCCGTGGAGGAGGCACGCCGTCGCCACGTTGCCATGCCCCACATCCACTGTGTCACCTGCGCCCCGCCCGAAGGCCAGCCATTTGCCTCTCCTCTTGTACGTCAACTGGTCCGGCAGGGGATATGGGAGGAGGGGGAAGGGGGACCGGTGGACTACCGCCCAGTGCCGGAGCTGCACCACGCGGGCCTGGAGGACCCCGAGGACGGGGACGAGTACGTGGAGAACGAGAGCGTCTTCGGCTCCGCGGTCTCCCGTCGCACCCACACCGCCTCCAACGTCTCCACCTACCCCAGCCTCCACAACCCTCAGGACTGGCCCGAGAACGGGTCTTCCATCATTCGTCTTCAAGAAGAGAATCGTCGTTTGCAACTCCAGCTTCGACAAGCAGGCTTCCAGCAACTTCCCCATCCACCCGACTCCGTCCACAGCTCCTACCATGCCTCCAACGCCTCTCACGCCTCCTACCACACACCACGCTTCCATCCACCTCCACCACCGCCCGGGGCATGGGGCGCGGCTCCACCTCTGCGTCCACCACCGCCTCCCGGGCCCCCACCGCCACTGCACCATCGTCAAGCACCTCCACAACCTCCACCACCTCAAGATCCACCTCTCCTACACTATTTAGAAGAACAAACTCGAGCACTCCGCGTCGTCTCCGACACCCTGCAAGACCTCTCCAAGCGCGACAAGTCCTACTCCACCTACCCCAAACTCGCCAAAATAGAACCCAAGTTCTCCACCTTCGATGGCAAAGATCTCTCCGCCTACAGACGGTGGAAGGAGGATTTCGGGTACCTGGTGGGTGCCCAGCCCAGCCTGTCGTCAAACGCAAAGTTCACCTACCTGAGCCAGGCCCTGCGAGGAGTGGCCAAGGCCAAGATCCACCATCTCAGCGCCTCCGACGCCACCTCCTGGGCCACCGCCTGCAAGCTTATGGACGAAACCTACGGCAACACCGACCTTTCCAAGGCCGCCCTCTTCCAGAAGTTGGCGAAGGTGGGGAACGTGAAGGAGGACAACCTGAGCAGCCTCTACGACGAGGTCTCCGGCATCGTCTACGAGCTGGAACGCCTTGGTGGCGAGGACACCGACAACCTAGTCTTCCAAGTCCTGCCGCACCTACTGCAAACAGCTCAAGAATGCCTCTGCCGCCATCAACACACCCAGAATCAACCACCCACACCCAGCATGGAGGAGCTGCTCAAGTGGCTGCGAGCCAAAATAAAAATCAAGGCCAGCTACAGCGGCGCCCCAAAAGCCCCACCCGCCCAGACCGGCTCCACCACCCTTGCCTCCAATTCCCAGCCCACAGGGCAAAAGAGCCCACGGGGCCAGGAAGGAGAGCAAAAGAGCCCAAATGGCCAAGGGGGAGAGCAAAAGAGCCCAAGCGGCCAGTTTGAAGGCAGGCAGAAAGGGCAGGGGAAGGAGAAGGAGGGCGGGAAGTCGGAGAGACCGGCCCCGCCGTGCGCGTTCTGTGAAGAGCGGCACTGGGCGGTCAAATGCGAGGCCTACAAGGAGACGAAGGACCGCCGCAAGAAGGTGAAGGAGAAGCAGCTCTGTTTCAACTGCCTCTCCTCCAAGCACCCCGTGAAGGACTGCACGTCCAAGCAGCGCTGCCGCATCTGCAAGAAGAAGCACCACACGGCCATCCACGACAACAACTTCGAGCAGACCAACCAGCCCAACTTCACTGCCGCCACGGCCGTCTCTGGCTCCAACCTCACCGACGTCTCCATCCTACCCTTCTTCATCACTCAAGCTCTCCATCCTGTGCAAGGCAGTACGGGACAGCGGCTGATCGTGCTTCTGGACGGGTGCTCCGACATCTCCTGAATCCGCTCCGACATCGTCGACAAGCTCAACCTCACCAAGGGCCCCAGCTTCACCACTTTCATCTCCACCGCACACGAGGCAGAGCAGAGGAGGAGGGAGATGCACAAGGTGACCCTGAACCTGGAGTGCAAGAACGGCAGCCTCTTCGGCCTCACCGCCCGCATCACCGACACCGTCACCGGCACCCTCTACCACGGGGGCTACGAGATCAAGCCCGGCATCCTCAAGGGCTCCTACGAGAACGCACCCACGCCTGCAGTCCAAGAACTGGAGGTTCACTTGCTGCTGGGCAACGACTGGCTGGAGCGGGTCTGGGGGCCGGAGGCGGCCACGAGCTGGGCCATCACGGAGGACCTCACGGGCGTCAACAGGCCTTCGGCAACCTCCTCAAGGGAAAGCTCAGACAGCACGAGGTCACCATCGGCAACGACTACTCCTTCAACTCCTACGCCTGCGCCTGCATGCTGGGGGAAGAGGAGAACCTGAACAAGGCGGTGGAGAAGCTGATGGGAACGGAGGCCGCGGCGTTCGAGAAGCTGCCGGCCACGGAGGAGGAGCGGACCAAGAAGCTGCTCAGCTCCGCCACCAGGGATGACCAAGGGCGATTCACCGTACACCTACCATTCAAAGAGGGGGCGGAGGCGCTTTCAAGCGACTTCCGTGCAGCCTTCGCCCGCACCAAGCGGGTGCACGACAAGATGAGCATCAGCGACAGGCAGGAGTACTACAAGATGTTCGAGGGCCACAAGGCGAACGGGTACCTGGAGGAGGTGACCACCGCCCCGCCTGCCAATCGCCTCGTTCACCATCTCTCCCACTTCGGGGTGCCTAAGGAGGACTCCGCGACCACCAAGCTCAGGCCCGTCATCAACGCCAGCGCCAAGTCAAAGGACACCGGTCTCTCGCTGAACGATCTGCTGGAAACGGGCCCCGACCTCCTCACCGACCTCCTGGAACTCCAACTGCGTCTCCGCTGCTACCACGGCCTCTTCCTCTCCGACATCAAGAAAGCGTTCTATCAAGTACGGATCGCGGAAGAAGACAGGGACGCCTGCCGCGTCATCCTCCCCAAGGACCAGAACAAGCCCCTCAGCTGCAACAACTTCCAGATTTTCCGGTTCACTTCGCTCATTATGGGCTCCACATCCAGTCCCTGGGTGCTCCTGGCGGTGATTGCAAAGCTCTGCGAAGAGGAGGCCAAGAAGAGCGACAAGCACGGCATCAGCGGCTCCGACATCCTCACCATCCCTGCACAAACGTACATGGACAACATGGTGGGCCTGTTCGACGACCCGGTGGAGGGCAAGAAGCTCGCCAATGGGTACCGAAGCGTCTTCCAGGCGGCCGCCATGGAACTCTGCGAGTACGCCAGCAATGTCAAGGCCATCCTCTCCGACCTCCCCGACTCTGCCAAGCACGGCGACGACGTTATCAAAGCTCTCGGCCTCCGCTGGGACACCATCGAGGACAAGCTCAGCCTGGGCAGGGTCAAGATCAGCGACCTGAAGGAGAAGGAGCAGATCACCAAGCGGGACGTTCTCAGCGCCGTCGCCCGCGCCTACAATGTCTACGGTCTTTTCATGCCAGTCCTGCTACAATTCAAGCTCTTTTTTCGGCAACACGCGCTATCGCTTCACAAGTGGGGCGACAAGCTCGGCTCCGACCAGGCGAAGGAGTTCAAGGAGCTGCTGAAGGACCTGGAGACCATCGGCACCGTCACCTACGCCCGCAAGTTCACCATCGAGCGCCAGAAGCCCGCCGACCTCATCCTCTCCACCGACGCCAGCGACGATGCCTATGGATACACCCTACACCTCAAGCAGTCCAGCCAGATCCAGTTCCTCATCGGCAAGAACCATCTCATTGCCAAGAACGGTGGCACCAAGGTCACCGTCCCAAGAGCAGAGCTGTGGGGAGCGTTGGCAGGAAAGAGGGCGGCGGAGCGGGTCTGGAGCATGCTGAGCGGGACGCTGAACCTGAAGCAGGTGTTCCTGAACGTGGACTCCCAGGTCGTCTACTGGTGGCTGAAGAGAGCGGAGAAGCTGAGCAGGCCATATGAGCGCAAGCGGGTGGACGAGATCCTCCAGTTCATCCCGGTCGACCACATCCGCTACATCCGCACCGCCGACAACCCAGCCGACTACTGCACACGCCCTACACCCGCCTCCGAACTCACCTGCAACTCACCTTCACCTCATCTCTACTACACCGGCCCAGCCTGGTTCAAGGAGGAGATCGACAGCTGGCCCGACGAGGCGGCCGTCTGGGGCAAGGAGGAGGAGGAGCTGGAAGCTGGGACACTGCCCACCAAGAAGAAGAAGAAAACTCGGATGGAGGAGGAGCAGAAAAGCTTCAGTGCAGCGTCAGCGTCAGCCTACCTGGGCGAGATGTTCACCTGCGCCGTGGGGGACCAGGGGGGCCAGGAAGGCCCGGGGGACTCTGTCGAGAGCACGAGAGGAGCCTACGGAGTCCCGGCCGCCTCACCCATACCGTCCACACAAGCCCCGCAGCCTCCAAGTACCCACCACACGCTACCACAAGCTCCTACTACAAACTTACTACAAAATTACTACAAAAACAGCTCAAAAAATAAAAAAAGAAAAGGAAAGAAAAAGCCCGCCCAGAAAAGAGGCGTTTGCCCGAAAAAGAGCCAAAAAGGCCAGAAAAGATCCATAGAGGACACAAAAGAGGCTAAGGGCCAGCCATGGAAAAAATTCCAGCCTAAAAGCTATCAACATTTGATCAAACATTTTGCTTGGTTGAAAAGATGGCTGAAGGTGATGAAAGAGGGGAAGGGGGCCCAGCAACCGCACCCGACCAGCCAGGAGCTGGAGGAGGCGGAGCTCACGCTCCTCCGCGCCGCCCAGGCCAACCTCACCACCCAGCAACACACCAGCCTGAACACCTACGAGGACAAGAATGGACTGCAGCGGACTGGGGGACGGTTCAAGTATTCCGACGAGCCCGACCCCATCGTCATCCCCGACGGCCCCATCGCCCAGCTCATCATCGACCACTACCACCAACTCACCTGCCACTCCGGCGCTACAGCTACCCTCCAAGCCTCTCAGCACCGCTTCTGGATCATCAGGGCCAAACGGACGGCCAAATCCATCTCCAAGCACTGCGTTGCCTGCCGTTTCTTCAAGGCCAATCCCAAATGCACCCTCGCCCTAGGCCCCTACGCCCGACACCGCTTCAACTGCACCAGTCCACCCTTCTCTTTCATCACAATGGATCAGGCAGGTCCCTTCGTCGTGCGGGAGGAGGAAGGAGGGAAGGGGAAGAGATGGGGCCTGGTCGTCGTCTGCCTGGCCACCCGCGCCTGCTACTTCGACATCCTCAAGGACTACTCAGCCGAGTCCGTCGTCAACGCCCTCCAGCGCCTGTGGGTGGCACGGGGGTTCGGGGACGATGAGATCTGCTGCGACAACAGCACCGCCTTCAAGGGCACTGCTTGCCTCATCACCAGCGCCATCCTGCAAAGCCTCGCCTCCAAGCCACAGCTCAAGTTCACCTTCGGCCCCATCAAAGCCCCATGGATTCAAGGAGGAGCGGAGCGTTTCGTGAGAGTGCTCAAGGAGGGCCTTTGAGTCCTGCTCTGGAATCGCGTCACTACCGAGGACAACATGCATACCGCCATCGCTCAGCTCGCCACTGCCTGCAACAATCGCCCTCTCACCCCCGCCAGCGACGACATCCACTCTTTCAAGGCTCTCACTCCAAACGACTTCCTACACCCAGGCCAGCACCCCTACGCACCAGCTCCAATCTTCACGCCTCCAAAAGCAGCAACAGCACTCTGACCAGCCACCGGAACCACACCGCCAGGCCCGTCTTCCACAAGGGCAAGCTCGTCATCCATGACAACGGGGGCAAGCGCAAGGACTGGGAAGTACTCCGTGTCACCCGCCTCGCCAAGTCCTCCGACCACTGCTAGCGCTACGTCTACGCCAAGGGGTGCAATGGGGTGGAGGGCAAGTACCCGACGAGCAAGCTCGTGGCCACGGAGCTGGGGAGCAGCGAGGAGGGTCTTCCGTGGTGTGATGTTCTCTTTTTTTTGCGGGTGGGGGTGTGTGGGGGGGGGGGGGGGGGGGGGGGGGGGGGGTGGGTTTCGTTTTTCCTTTCCCTTTCTTGGGTCTTTTTTTTTTGTGGTTTTTTTTTTGGGGTTTTGGGGGGTTAAATTGGGTTTCGCATCTGCTATTTATTAGGATTGGAAAATACTTTTGATTTGCACCGACTTGCACGATTTGCACTTTAGGGCGCAAACCTTTCTGCTGCATGGGCCTTCGACTGCTTCATATTCACTCTTGGATAAACTACGGCTAGAGTCCAGCTTCACCAAACAGCTGGAGCCTGGCCTCAACGCCTTCTCGCTCATCACCAACTTCTTCTCCAGCGCCTGCGGGGAGGAGGCGAGCGGGAACGGCACGGACTTCAACGGGATCTCCTGCAACTTCATCATCTACCACCTCTTCAAGTCCAAGGCCTTCAAGCGCTCCTGGTGGCTCTGGGACTCCTAGTTCCATCCACCTCCTCATTTGGTGTCCCTCTCATTTTTTCGAACGGGTTCTTTGGGTGAAAGAATTGAGCTGAGCGAGATGGGCTGCTACAAGAGCGACTTCAGCGACTACTTCGACTTCGGCCTCTCCGCCTAGGACGCCCAGTCCAAGCTCCACATCACCGCCTTCGTCCTCTTCAGCCTCTCTCCCACCCTCTCACCCACTTTTCCCACCCTTCCTCAGCGTTGATGCCATTCTATTGGCGATTCGCATCCCTTTTCCAAACCCTCTAGAAGCTTCCCGGCTGATTTCGTAACTCTTGCGTTTACGCTTGAGTGACGTCAGCACCTACCATAGCCCACACCCATTCCACCCACTCAATACCTACCCCTCTCCAAGCAGCCTAACTGCGCAACCCCTTCCCATCCAACCTCCCCTACTACAATCTACCGCAAACGGCCCTCCTAAGGGCCAGATACAATCAGAACAAGTTCATCATCGTCGACGTCATGGAGGAGGACCCCGTCCAGCCCCGCCCGGCCTACTTCTGGCGCAACAACTGCGACCAGGTCTGCCGCCTTCGCCCTCGCCTTCGTGCCCGTCACTCCGCCCGCAAGCTCCTCTGCGACAACTGCCAGGCCACCGTCTGCCGCGTCGGCTTTGACGACGCCTTCCAGCCCCTGGGGAGCGCCACCGTGGCCATGTGGGACGCCCTTCGAGCCGCCGTCGAGGAGGCCCGCCGCCGCCACGTCGCCATGCCCCGCATCCACTGCGTCACCTGCACCCCGCCCGAAGGCCAGCCTTTCGTCTCTCCTCTTGTACGTCAGCTGGTCCGGCAGGGAGTGTGGGTGGAGGGGGAAGAAGGGCCGGTGGACTACCGCCCAGTGCCGGAGCTGCACCACGCGGGCCTGGAGGACCCCGAGGACGGGGACGAGTACGTGGAGAACCAGAGCGTCTTCGGCTCCGCAGCCTCCCATCGCTCCCACACCGCCTCCAACGCCTCCACCTACCCCACCCTCCACAACCCTCAGGACTGGCCCGAGAACGGGTCTTCCATCATTCGTCTTCGAGAAGAGAATCGTCGACTGCAACTCCAGCTTCAACAAGCAGGCTTCCAGCAACTTCCTCATCCACCAGACTCCGTCCAAAGCTCCCACCACGGCTCCAACGCCTCTCAAGCCTCCTACCACACACCACGTTTCCAACCACCTCCACCTCCACCACCGCCCGGGGCATGGGGCGCGGCTCCACCTCCGCGTCCACCACCGCCTCCCGGGCCCCCACCGCCACCTCACCATCATCAAGCGCCTCCACCACCACCTCAAGATCCACCTCTCCTACACTTTCTAGAAGAACAAACCCGAGCTCTCCGCGTCGTCTCCGACACCTTGCAAGACCTCTCCAAGCGCGACAAGTCCTACTCCACCTACCCCAAACTCGCCAAAATAGAACCCAAGTTCTCCACCTTCGACGGCAAAGATCTCTCCGCCTACAGACGATGGAAGGAGGATTTCGGGTACCTGGTGGGTGCCCAGCCCAGTCTGTCGTCAAACGCGAAGTTCACCTACTTGAGCCAGGCCCTGCGAGGAGCGGCCAAGGCCAAGATCAACCATCTCAGCGCCTCCGACGCCGCCTCCTGGGCCACCGCCTGCAAGCTCCTGGACGAAACCTACGGCGACACCGATCTCTCCAAAGCCGCCCTCTTCCAAAAATTGGCCAAGGTGGGGAACGTGAAGGAGGACAACCTGGGCAGCTTCTACGACGAGGTCTCCGGCATCGTCTACGAGCTGGAACGTCTCGGCGTCGGGGACACCGACAACCTGGTCTTCCAAATCCTGCCGCACCTACCGCAATCAGCCCAAGAACGTCTCCGTCGCCATCGACACACCCATGATCAACCACCTACACCCACCATGGAGGAGCTGCTCAAGTGGCTGCGAGCCGAAATAAAAATCAAGGCCAGCTACAGCGGCGCCCCGAAAGCCCCACCCGCCCAGACCGGCTCCACCACCCTCGCCTCAAATTCCCAGCCCACAGGGCAAAAGAGCCCACGGGGCCAGGAAAGAGAGCAAAAGAGCCTCAATGGCCAAGGGGGAGAGCAAAAGAGCCCAAGCGGCCAGTCTGAAGGCGGGCAGAAAGGGCAGGGGAAGGAGGAGAAGGAGGGCGGGAAGTCGGAGAGACCGGCCCCACCGTGTGCGTTCTGTGAAGAGCGACACTGGGCCGTCAAGTGCGAGACTTTCAAGGAGACGAAGGATCGCAGGGAGAAGGTGAAGGAGAAACGCCTCTGCTTCAACTGCCTCTCCTCCAAGCACCCCGTCAAGGACTGCACGTCCAAGCAGCGTTGCCGCATCTGCAAGAAGAAGCACCACACCGCCATCCACGACGACACCTTCGAGCAGACCGACAAGCCCAACTTCACCGCCGCCACCGCCGTCTCCGGCTCCAACCTCACCGACGTCTCAATTCTTCCTTTCTTCACCACTCAAGCCCTACATCCAGTACGGGGAGGGACGGGTCAGCAGCTGAACGTCCTCCTGGACGGCTGCTCCGACGTCTCCTGGATCCGCTCCGACATCGTCGACAAGCTCAACCTCACCAAGGGCCCCAGCTTCACCACCTTCATCTCCACTGCGCACGAGGCAGAGCAGAGGAGGAGGGAGACGCACGAGGTGAACCTGAACCTGGAGTGCAAGAACGGCAACCTCTTCAGCCTCACCGCCCGCGTCACCGACACCGTCACCGGCACCCTCTTCCACGGGGGCTACGAGATCAAGCCCGGCATCCTCAAGGGCACCTACGAGAACGCACCTACACCTGCAGTCCAAGAACTGGAGGTTCACCTACTGCTGGGCAATGATTGGCTGGAACGGGTTTGGGGGCCGGGTGCGGCCACGAGCTGGGCCATCACGGAGGACCTCACGGGCGTCAACACGGCCTTCGGAAACCTCCTCAAGGGAAAGCTCAGGCAGCACGAGGTCACCATCGGCAACGACTATTCCTTCAACTCCTACGCCTGCGCCTGCATGCTGGGGGAGGAGGAGAACCTGGACAAGGCGGTGGAGAAGCTGATGGGAACGGAGGCCGCGGCATTCGAGAAGCTGCCGGCTACGGAGGAGGAACGGACCAAGAAGCTGCTCAGCTCCGCCACCAGGGACGATCAAGGGCGATTCACCGTACACCTGCCGTTCAAAGATGGAGCGGAGGCGCTCTCAAGCGACTTCCGCGCGGCCTTCGCCCGCACGAAGCGGGTGCACGACAAAATGAGCGTCAGCGACAGGCAGGAGTACTACAAGATGTTCGAGGCCCACAAGGCCAACGGGTACCTGGAGGAGGTGACCGCCGCCCCGCCCGCCAATCGCCTCGTCCACCATCTCAGCCACTTCGGGGTGCCCAAGGAGGACTCCGCGACCACCAAGCTCAGGCCCGTCGTCAACGCCAGCGCCAAGTCCAAGGACACCGGTCTCTCGCTGAACGATCTGCTGGAAACGGGCCCCGACCTCCTCACCGACCTCCTGGAACTCCAGCTACGCCTCCGCTGCTACCACGGCCTCTTCCTCTCCGACGTCAAAAAAGCGTTCTATCAAGTACGGATCGCTGAAGAAGACAGAGACGCCTGCCGCGTCATCCTCCCCAAGGACCAGAACAAGCCCCTCGGCTGCGACAACTTCCAGATTTTCCGGTTCACTTCGCTCATTATGGGCTCCACATCCAGTCCCTGGGTGCTCCTGGCGGTGATCGCAAAGCTCTGCGAAGAGGAGGCCAAGAAGAGCGACAAGCACGGCATCAACGGCTCCGACATCCTCGCCATCCCTGCGCAAACGTACATGGACAACGTGGTGGGCCTGTTCGACGACCCGGCGGAGGGCAAGAAGCTCGCCAACGGGTACCGAAGCGTCTTCCAGGCGGCCGCCATGGAACTCCGCGAGTACGCCAGCAACGTCAAGGACATCCTCTCCGACCTCCCCGACTCTGCCAAGCACGGCGACGACGTCATCAAAGCTCTCGGCCTCCGCTGGGACACCATCACGGACAAGCTCAGCCTGGGCGGAGTCAAGATCAGCGACCTGAAGGAGAAGGAGCAGATCAGCAAGCGGGACGTCCTCAGCGCCGTCGCCCGCGCCTACGATGTCTACGGTCTTTTCACGCCAGTCCTGCTACAATTCAAGCTCTTTTTTCGGCAACATGCGCTACCGCTTCTCAAGTGGGGCGACAAACTCAGCACCGACCAGGCGAAGGAGTTCAAGGAGCTGCTGAAGGACCTGGAGGCCATCGGCACCGTCACCTACGCCCGCAAGTTCACCATCGAGCGCCAGAAGCCAGCCGACCTCATCCTCTCCACCGACGCCAGCGACGACGCCTTCGGGTACACCCTGCACCTCAAGCAGTTCGACAAGATCCAGTTCCTCATCGGCAAGAACCATCTCATCGCCAGGAACGGCGGCACCAAGGTCACCGTCCCAAGAGCAGAGCTGTGGGGAGCGTTGGCGGGAAAGAGGGCAGCGGAGCGAGTCTGGAGCATGCTGAGCGGGACGCTGAACCTGAAGCAGGTGTTCCTGAACGTGGACTCCCAGGTCGTCTACTGGTGGCTGAAGAGGGCGGAGAAGCTGAGCAGGCCGTACGAGCGCAGGCGGGTGGACGAGATCCTCCAGTTCATCCCCGTCGACCACATCCGCTACATCCGCACCGCCGACAACCCAGCCGACTACTGCACACGCCCTACACCCGCCTCCGAACTCACCTGCAACTCACCTTCACCTCACCTCTACTACACCGGCCCAGCCTGGTTCAAGGAGGAGATCGACAGCTGGCCCGACGAGGCGGCCGTCTGGGGCAAGGAGGAGGAGGAGCTGGAAGCTGGGACACCGCCCACCAGAAAGAAAAAGAAGAAGACGCGGACGGAGGAGGAGGAGAGCAGCTTCAGTGCAGCGTCGGCGTCAGCCTACCTGGGCGAGATGTACACCTGCGGCGTGGGGGACCAGGGGGGCCAGGAAGGCCCGGGGGACTCCATCGAGAGCACGAGAGGAGCCTACGGAGCCCCGGCCAACTCGCCCACCCCGTCCACACAGCTTCCAAAGCCTCCAAGCACCTCTTCCAACTTACCGCAAACTTACCGCAATTTACCGCAATTTACCGCAAACTTACTACAAAAAGACGGCCAAAAAAGAAAAAAGAAAAAGCCCGCCCAGAAAAGAGGCAAATGCCCAAAAAAGATCCAGAAGGGACACAAAAGATCCATAGAGGACAAAAAAGAGGCCAAGGGCGAGCCGCACAAAAAATTCCAGCCCAAAAGCTACCGGCATCTGATCCGACATTTTGCTTGGATGAAACGGTGGCTGAAGGTGATGAAAGAGGGGAAGGGAGCCCAGCAGCCGTGCCCGACCAGCCAGGAGCTGGAGGAGGCGGAGCTCACGCTCATCTGCGCCGCCCAGGCCAACCTCACCGTCCAGCAGCACACCAGCCTCAACACCTACAAAGACGAGAACGGACTGCAGCGCACGGGGGGACGGTTCAAGTACTCCGATGAGCCCGACCCCATCGTCATCCCCGACGGCCCCATCGCCCACCTCATCCTCGACCACTACCACCAGCTCACCTGCCACTCTGGAGCCACAGCCACACTCCAAGCGTCTCAGCAGCGCTTCTGGATCATCGGGGCCAAGAAAACGGCCAAGTCTATCTCCAAACACTGCACCGCCTGCCGCTTCTTCAAGGCCAACCCCCAGCGCACCCTCAACCTCGGCTCCTACGCCCGACACCGCTTCAACTGCACCAGTCCACCCTTCTCCTTCGTCACGATGGATCAAGCCGGTCCGTTCGTGGTGCGGGAGGGGAAAGGAGGGAAAGGGAAGAGATGGGGTCTGGTCGTCCTCTGCCTCGCCACCCGCGCCTGCTACTTCGACATCCTCAAGGACTATTCAGCCGAGTCCGTCGTCAACGCCCTGCAGCGCCTCTGGGCAGCACGGGGGTTCGGGGACGGGGAGATCTGCTGCGACAACAGCACCGCCTTCAAGGGCACCGCTCGCCTCATCACCAGCGCCGTCCTGCAAAGCCTCGCCTCCAAGCCTCACCTCAAGTTCACCTTCGGCCCTATCAAAGCACCCTGGATTCAAGGAGGAGCGGAACGTTTCGTGAGAGTACTCAAAGAGGGCCTGCGGGTCCTGCTCTGGAACCGGGTCACGGACGAGGACAACATGCGCACAGCCATCGCCCAGCTCGCCTCTGCCGTCAACAATCGCCCACTCACTCCCGCCACCGACGACATCCACTCCTTCAAAGCGCTCTCTCCCAACGACTTCCTTCACCCTGGCCAGCATCCCTACGCACCAGCTCCACTCTTCACGCCTCCAAAAGCAGCGACAGCACTTCGGCATCGACTACACCAGCAATTTCTAGCCCTAGAACAAGGACGCCAGCGCTTCAAGAGCGAGTACCTCAAGTACCTGCGGGAGGTGGACGCCAGCCGCCGCAGCCGCAACGCCAAGCCCGTCTTCCACGAGGGCGAGCTCGTCATCCACGACAACGGGGGCAAGCGCAAGGACTGGGAGCTACTCCGCATCACCCGCCTCGCCAACTCCTCCGACAACTGCCAACGCTACGTCTACGCCAAGGCCTGCAACGGGGTGGAGGGCAAGTACCCGACGAGCAAGCTCGTGGCCACGGAGCTGGGGAGCAGCGAGGAGCAGCCGGACGAGTCCGACTCCGCTTCCGCCTCCAAGCTCCTCCCCTTCACCACAAGCGCTACCGGGCCCCTGTCCAATTGAGCACTGCTCATGCGGATAAGACCCAAACTTTGCGGTTCCCCAATGGCTCTCACCTGCTTTTCATCTGCTGGCCTCGGAAGTTTCTGAGGTGGGGAGATTCGAGCGGGTGTTGGGCGAGTCCAGCGTCTTCGGCGTCTGCAGCGGCCTACTCTGCACCGTCGTCTCCTTTCCCTTCCCACTCCTCTTAGGCCTCCCAATGTCTTCTTTCCCTTGTGCTAACGGCTCAACTATTTCTCAACTATTGTTCAATTGCGGTTTTGGGAGGATTGTTTTCAAAAATTGGGTTTCGCATCCGCTATTTATTAGGATTGGAAAAATACTTTCGGTTTGCATCGATTTGAGAAACGGGTTTCGCTTTTGCTACTCATTTGCCATCATTATCCACATATAGTCCATTGCTACCCCAGCAATTGCTCCATTCACTCGCCCTAGAAAATGCTCACTTTGCTTCTTTTGTACCGGGGTGGGCAGGAGTGGGCTTGGCTTTGCACGGCGCCAAGAGCCTCGAAAGCCTTCGGGCGAGTAGGGGCGTCCCAGAAACTGGGCATTCCGCCTTGGCCTGTCCCGCTTCGCTCCCTTTTCGGCTTCCACATTTACCCCAGTTGTTGGTTTTCGTGATTTTGTGAAGGACTCAGCCTTTGATTCGATACAGGCAACTTTTTTGTTGATCGCCCATCTGGGTTTGATTCTGGCATTGTGCCAATCTCTTTTTAGCCTTTCGTCTCCCCTTTGTCAAGGCGGAGGATGTGTGAAGGAATCCTTTCAAATTGCCGCGTTGGCCCTGATATGCATTCGTCTGCGATGTTGTTCTTGGCGCGCAACCTTTCCGCTGCATGGGCCTTCGACTGCTTCATATTCACTCTTGGATAAACTACGGCTAGAGTCCAGCTTCACCAAACAAAATGGAGTAATTTTTAAAAGTTTAAATTGTAAATTTTAATATTAAAATTTAAAAATTTTAAAGGTATATAAATTAAAAAAATTAAAAATTTTTTATGTTTTTAGATGTCTTTGCTTTGTTAAATATTTTTCCTAATTGTGTCTAGGTTTTTTATTTTTTTTGATTATTTTTTTTTAAATTTTACCAAATGGCACACGTGCCTCCGGCCACTCCGTATTGCGTGCTATGTGTAGAATCTTTTTTGTTGTTTTGTAGGAAAAGTGGAAAGTGGAAAACTGGAAAGTTTTAATTTTCGCTTGGTGGGTTCGTATTGTGGTGGTTGACGATTCTTTTTCTTCCTTTTTGTGTTTTGACACCGATATTTTTCTCTAGAGACGGTGATGGAGGGGGTGGGTGCTGTGAAGGGGAAGGGAACGGGTGTAGTGTTAGAGTGAAGAGCGTAAGGAGGGAGGGAGAAAGAGGAGTAGTCGTAGCTGCGTTGGGGGGGGGGGGGGGGTGGGGGGAGGAGAGAGGGGGGGGGGGGGGCGGTGGAGGGGGGGGGGGGGGGGGGGCGGGGGGCGGGGTGGTGGGGGGGGCGAGGGCGCGGGGCCACTCCCTCCGCCCACGGAGTCGGCGATCTTGCGCTCCGCTTTCCGCGCCTCCGCCGCCTCTGCCGCCCCCGCGTCCCGGATCCACAGCCCTTCAATATAATTTTCCTTCTTGTTTTTTCTTTTTTTTTTGTTGTTTTTTTTTTTTGATTTTGTGTTCTTCCTTTGAGCTGTTTTTTTTGATTCTCTTTTTTTGCAGACCTTCCCGGCTCTTGCCTGTTTTTTTGTGCCTTTCTTTTGTTGTAGGATGATGTGTTTTTGCCTTGGTTGTTTGTTTGGTTTTTGCTTTTTTTGTCTTGGTTTCGCGTTTTTCTGAGTGAGCTGGTGGTGCTGGGGAGCGTGTGCTGAGCGATTGATGGAGAGATTGTGTTGCTTGTGGGTGGGTGGGATGGTGGAGATGTGCTGGGGGGGATGTGTGGAGGGGCTTGGGGGACTGGGAGGGCTCCTGTTGGGGACTTGCGACGCGCAGTCCCTCCCTCGTCCCGGTCGCGATCTTGCGCTCTGCTTTCCGCGCCTCCGCCGCCTCTGCCGCCGCCGCGTCCGGGATCCACAGCCCTTCAATCAACATTTCCTCCCATCTTTTCTTGGCTGTACAATGTCCAGAATATGCAATCTAATAGTGTGGAATCTTTTTATTTTATGGCTGAAGGTATCTGCTAATTTTTGCAAATTTTTTAGGAACTAAGGTTCAGAATGTATTAAACTTTTGCTAAAAAGCATTTTTTCATTCGTCGTGATCCAGGATGAGGGAAGAGGGAAACCGGAGTCAATGCAGCGCTGTAGGTGCTCAGCGAAGAGCTTCTTGTCCATCTTCTCCGCCAGCTCCTTCAGCGCATCCACATTCTGGCTCTCGAAGCACTCCTGAAAATGAATGTGGGTTCCCAGACTCAATTGGAGGGAACCGGAAGAACCTGCATCTCTGGTGGTAGAGTGGGGAAGACCTCCGCAGGGTCCAAGCCGCCGGGACCCAAACGCTCCAGCCGCTCCTTCTCCGCCTCCTCTGCTGCCTCAGCCTTCAAGAAGACCTCAAGTCTTAGCAGCTCATCAGGTGAAAGAGAGCTGGTTGAACCTCGGCTTCGGCGATCTTGACCTTGGCGCGGTCGCGGATGCGCTTCTTGAAGCCGCTCAGCTCATCCTCGAACATGGCCATGTAGGACTCTTCCGCCTTCGCTATCTTGCTGCAATCCGCAATCACCGAAATGAGGGAGCAGGCTGAGGACAGGAAGAAGGAATACGATGAACCTGAAGAAGCTGCTGATGAGGTTGGGATCCTCCGGGTTCCGATCCAGCTGCTTGGCCAATTCAATCAGGTATTGCAACACGATTACCTGAAAAGCCATTGCCGTCACGATTACCTGACCCTCTTTCGGCTAATTACGGGGATGAAAAGGAATCGAATGTGGAAAGGAGAAAGGGAACCTGATGAGCAACGTGCTCCATGAGGTCATGCTTGTCCTCCATGGCGAGGTTGAGGCAATGGATGGTGAGGTAGGAGGCGGCGAAGTCGTGGGCCAGGTGTCGATGCTCCAGAAGGAAAGCCTTGGAGTCATCCCACTTCCGCAGAATCCCAAAAGCCTTGATCTCTTTCTTGTGCTTCTCGAAGTAGTCCGTCATCGCCTGCTCCTTCTCCTCATCCGTCATCTCCTACAATCACAGCACCAGTTGATGGCTGATAGTGAAGGAAGGGTGACTAACCTTCTCCTGACGCGGCTGGACCTTGTTGATGCGGGACTTGGTGAAGCCTTCATGGCCGATGGTGTCCACGTTCCAGGGCTCCAGAGCCTCCTTCTTGGACAGCTCCGCCTCTTTGGCCCGCCAGCTCGCCTCCTGCTCCTTCACCTCCTCCAGCTTATTCTGCAATACTTCCCCTCCTCCTACTCCTTCTCCTCCATCCATCCCTTGAGTGGAAGGGCAACCTTGTACTCTTCCCGCTCCTCGCTGGTGCTGGCCGCGGCCATCTTGCTCTGCAGCTCCGCCATCTGACGCTGCACGTCGCACTTCCCCATCTACAACTCAGGCCCCACTCCAGCAGTTGAGGTTGGGAGAGAAGTATAAATAATGCCTGAATCTCGGAGCGTTTGACGTCCTTCTCGTGCATGCGGTCCACGCGGGCCTGATGACGCCAGCGGAAGAGCGACGGGGTGTCAACATTCGGATGGGTGTCGTCCTCGTCGTCTGACACCTGCAGAAACACTTTTTCTTCATTCTTTTCCATCCAACACACCATCTGCACCCACCTCGATGTCCTTCCACTTGCTGTAGTCGATGGGCATGCTGGCACTGGCTGGGAGGGTTCAAGCAGCTGAGCCTTCACTGATCTTCAAAGTGACCACTACTAGTCCACTGAGGCCTAGACTTGGAGAATGTAGAAAGCCAACAGCGCGCGCAAAGGTTTCGCGAACATTCCCCGGCTCAGCATTCCTCTCCCCGCGACTATTTGGCAAAAGCAAATTTGTCTGAGATACAAAAAGGAAAATAGATAGCTTTATTTTATCTTTAAATGTTATAAAAGTGTTGCATTTAATGTGGGTCAGAGAGCGCTTCAAGGATATTCGGGGAATTACAGAAGCTCAGGTGAGGTCTGTGAATCAGGGAAGCATGCGAAGAGTCTGGAAGAATTTACCCTGTTCTGCAGGGAAGAGACTGCGCAGTTCCGGCCTGTGCTGTGTGACTAGCGGTCCCATCTTGACCATTAGGCTACATTCTTGAACACTCATCAGCCATAAACCGTTATGGCATGCGTTTGCTTCAAATGAATGAAGACCATGTTCCAAGCAAGACGTTTGACAGCAAAATTTTGGCCAGAACAGCCTCTCAGCAGTGCAATCAATACCAGCAGGAATACCGAACGGCATGACAGGCCAAACTGAGCCACATAGACTGCAGTAATTGCAGAACTGTGATCAGGTGTTCTGTAGACTGCGCGATGAGGCAGCAGTGGAGGAAGGCTCCAGAGGCAGGGACTCCACGCGCTGGGCCGGGAGGAGGTTGTGACTGCGCAGCTCCCTCAGCAGGTACTCCCCGTACGTCTCCTCCCCCTTCAGCGAGGCGCGCTGCAGGCCCCACAGCTCTGACATAGCGTCATCCGCTTAGTCAGAGCAAAGAGTGGCTGAGGTGATGTTGGGGACTACGAGTGGATCGGCTCTGCGGGAAGCTGGGCACGCTCAGCGCCGAGTTCTCCAGGCCTTTCCCGACTCGCTGATGGCGCAGGGCCATTGGGGCCTTTCGCGATCGGCAGCAGGTGAATAGGCGGCGGAACTCCTTGTGGAAGATGGAGAGATGGGGGAGGTAGAAGGGGTGAGGGGAAGAGGATGAAGGAGGTGTGGGGGGAAGGAGGAAGATGAGGGGGCTACATGGCGGAACTTGAGGTCGCAGACGACGTAGACGGGTAGGCGGACGGCGCAGGCGGAGACGGCGAGGATGGAGATGGTGTCGGAGGCGAAGGTGTAGAAGGCGAAGTGGCGGATGAGGGAGTCCATGTCCAGGTGCTCCCAGGTTGTCAGGAACACGGCCAACCCGTTCGTCACCAGGTACTGCAGTCTTTCAAGGCTAAGTGTCCCTGGAGGATGAGGGAGGGGGGCGCTAACGATGACAATGAGGGAGACTAGGGTTCTGGTGGCCGCCCTGCGGACTCTTCGTCTGGCACGGAGGACCCAGGTGCTCAGCTGAGAAGTTGCCTCGCCCAATGACCCTGTCATTGCACCTTCTTATCATTCCAAGCAACGAGCAATCAATATATTTATTTCTAGTGAAATAAAAAGATAGAATCCGATTAGACATTGGCTTGATGTAAATTGGCTAATGTAAATGACTCGATAACAATGCGGTAAAAAAATTTGCGAAATTAATTTAGGTGCTAGATATAGCCAGCGGAAGTGTCAGCAGGGCAGTTTCTCATAATGCTGTTGCACATAGGCTTGATGCTTATAGATGAATGCTTTTATCCTCTTAACTTAGTAAAATAATTTTTTGATCTTGGTAACGAGCAGCTCGGGAGACTTGTGCCTTACGAAATCGGCATCCGGTCAAGAATCGAACTTGAGCAAAATAATCTTAGGCTGGACGAAAATGAAGTCATTTTACAAATTCTGACGTAGATCAAATAATGGATGCATGATTGCAGGAAGAGAAGGGAAGCTAAGAGAGACCGTTAATATTGGGAGAGGCGGTAGAATCTCTGTGGTGCTCCTGGGAGAAGGAGCAGAAGTCGGGAGTGTCCGGCACAATGCCGTTCCGTCGTCCCACATCCGACTCCTCCATCCGACTCATGCAGAACCAGCCTTTGTTTCTACAAGACTAGGCGTAGGCTGATGAAAAGGGGGTGGAGGAGGAATAGGGCTTGCCTGCGGACAATGGCAACGTTGAGGAAGAGTAGGATGAAGAAGGGGAGGAAGATGGTGGCAATGTGGCGGATCCAGTAGGTGAAGATGACGTTGTAGGCCGTTGGCAGCTCACCGTCTTTGTGCATCAGTTCCGACGGCAACAGGACGTATTCTCCGATTCCTGTCATCATCGCCTTCATATTGCGGCAAAGCTACTTCAAAAACATTTACTTCAAAATACAGCGCAAAAATGATGCCTAAGCTTATGTGCCACTCAGTTATTTCCATGTCATGTTTCAAGATATTTGTCCAATTTTTGTTGTACATAGAAAAAGAAAATAGGATATATAGGGAAATTTTAAATTACCTGGACAATAGGGTCGGTGAAGAACTTTGATTTCCAAGAAGAGCGTTCCTTTCATGGCTAAAGCAGCAACGATGCTAACTGCAATAATACCACTTCATATGGTTTGACCATTGGATTTGCTTGGAAAGCAGAATGTCTAAATATAAATCT
Source organism: Ptycholaimellus sp. GST1_10 (assembly GCA_030248095.1). NCBI lineage: Eukaryota > Metazoa > Nematoda > Chromadorea > Chromadorida > Chromadoridae > Ptycholaimellus > Ptycholaimellus sp. GST1_10. Next base: position 61,431 of record JASANA010003567.1, on the reverse strand, counting down.
GCGAATAAAGCGTGAATGAGAGTGATTATTGACGCACAGAAAATGACGAGTAGACGAGTGAGGTCGGAAATCCTGTCAGAGAGTCTGTAGGCGGATAGAAATCGTTCAGTGGAAGCTGCGACCAGCAGATAAGTCGCCGAAGTTTGGGCTGTCTGACAAATTGGATTTTGTTACAAAAATTGATGAGTCCTTTTTTTCACGTAATGTTCTATAAATTTTATTTTTCTTGAAAGAGTTGTTTCTTTAATTCACTTTGCGCCTTGGAGTGAAAAAGAGAAACCTGGCTGATGGTTTGACTGGGTAGGATGTAGGAGTACCAGAGACGCATAATGGTTACACTCTCCATGTACTCGAAGTAGACTATGCCGGGCAGGACGAGTATATAGCTGACGGAGAAAAGCGTGTCCAGAAAGGCAATCACCGTCAGGTAGCAGTAGTGCTGCAATCAGCCCGCATCTCAGCCACTGCACACCAAGAGAGAGAGAGACTCAGGAATAGCGAGGAAAGACTAGGTAGAAAGGCCTAGCTATCTTGCCAGTGCAGCTTTGAGCCACCCAGCTTGTCCAAGCCTCAATCTGCCAACAAATGGGCCAATCAAGCTTACCGTGATGCCTGTTCTCTCAGAATTCCACTAGAATCCCAGCAGGGGGAGTAAGCTGCAAGGGGGAGGAGGGGGGCTGGGGAAACCTTGCGCCAGAAGTACTTGCGGGTGAGGAGGATGTAGAGGACGAAAATGTTGCCGACGGTGGACAGGAAGGCCACCAGACTCCCGAACACGCACACGATCCAGAACTGGGTGGCCAGGTAGTTGGACGGGTGCATGAAGCATGCGTCTGACAAACCAAAACAAACTACATCTAGTTGAACAAGGTATTCTCGGCTGTTGCCAAGATGCGCGGCCTTTGTTCCAGATAATAAGCTAAGCAATTCCTTTTAACTGCTTTAAGATACTGCCGCAGCAAACGTATCTGCCAAATCTAAGCTGACTTTATTGAAAAACCAGTAATTTATGGATGTTCGAATTTTTGAAACATCAAGATTTTAGGTTTTTGACTATAAATCAAGAAATAATAAATGTGTCGAAAAATTCTATTATCAACTTCAATATATCACCATTAGAGACGTACATGCCAAAATTCAACTGATTTCATTGAAAAACCATCGATTTATGGATTGGGGCTGTGCGAGCGGAGCGGAAGCACAGTCCCCTCTTAGCCAAGGACCAACCCTATTACGGATTTTGAAAATATGATTGCCTGCCAAATATTCCATGGGCAGTTTACAGTGCTGCGAGTAGGCTCAATGGACGCAGCAAACACAGAGCTTTAATCAAAAAAAAAGTTCATTAAATTTGGTTGAGAATTGACCAAGTTATGGCCAAAAAACTTTTTAAAAAGTGTCCGTCCGTTATCCGTCCGCCGTCCGCCGTGCGCCGTCCGCCGTCCGCCGTCCGCCGTACGTTCTGCTCGGCATGGGGATTGGCAATATCTGGGGCTCCAGTCTCAACGTCACTATAGTATATCGACCCTGGAGGGTGCCATGGTGCCTCCAGAATTTTGATTTTTGGCCTCCTTTATGCCGAAATTGAGGTTGGAAAATCGATTGAACGTAAGGGGGGACCCTTGCAAAAAAAATCGAAAATCTTGAATAACTTTTTTTTGGTTGCTTGGAGGGAAAAAACAAGCACAGATTCGGAATTCTCGCGAAAAACTTCACAAAACCTGCCTATAAAACATTAAAATTTTGAAAAAATTTTTTTGACCATTTTTGACCTATAGGGTGCACTGTAACAATCCTAAAAAAGATATGCTGCCCAGTGGCGATGGTTTAAGTTAATTTTGAGTCTAGATATGACACCGGCTCAAAAAATAGATACGATTTGATACCAAACAACCATAGGTGCAAATCTGGTCTTCATGGGCTTCTACCAGGCCGTGGTGTACAAGCAGCTCATCATCAACTTCGTCTTGGGGCATTTTAAGGGGTTTTTGGCCTCAATAACCGCACCATATAGGTAAATTGAGGCGTAGATTACGAATCTTTTGTCCATTTGCTTACACATTGTCTTCATGGGCTTCTACCAGGCCGTGGTGTACAAGTAGCTCATCATCAACTTCGTCTTGGGGCATTTTAAGGGGTTTTAGGCCTCAATAACCACACCATATAGGTAAATTGAGGCGTAGATTACGAATCTTTCGTCCATTTGCTTGCACATTGTCTTCATGGGCTTCTACCAGGCCGTGGTGTACAAGCAGCTCATCATCAACTTCGTCTTGGGGCATTCTTAAGGATTTTTTGCCTCGAACTCTGTACCATATAGGTAATTTTGGGTGTACATTACGAATCTGGTGTCCATTTGCTTCCACCTTGTCATCATGGGCTTCTACCAGGCCGTGGTGTACAAGCATCTTATCATCAACTTTGTCTTGGGGCATTCTTAAGGATTTTTGCCTCAAACTCTGCACCATAAAGGTAATTTTGGGTGCACATTACGAATCTGGTGTCCATTGTTGGGTGGTGGTGTTTTTGGAGGGGTGGGAGGGTTGGGGGTGGGGTTGGTGTTTTGCGGTTTGCTAGAAGACTTTGGCTGTACAAAGTAGATGAAATTACTGAAATTGTGAATCTTTGATTCAGTGTTTTATTTACTCTTAGCTGGTCTCTTTTTAATGCTTGCACCTAAAATGGCTTGGGCATAAAGGTAATGAAATTTTTTTTGATTCACCCGACATGATTTAGCTTGGGCTATAAGGTGATGAAATTAAATTTTAAAATCTTATCATGAAATTATGCTTACTCAACTTTAAACTTTTCTAAAGAGCTAAGAGAGCCCAGAAAATTTTCACCGTTTTATTATTGCAATTTTATGGCATGGAAAAGCATGAAAAGCATGAAAAACCAATTAATTTGCATAAATGATCTGCATTAAAATATTTATCATACGAAATTAATGATGGTAGCAAAAACAAAAAATTAGGAAATTTCTATGAAAAAATTATTTAAAGTAATTATTTTTCATTAATGCATAGTTTTTTGCAATGTTAATTAATGTTTAGTTTTAATTTTTAGTTTTATCTGAACAATCATCCTAAGGTGTGCAAAATTGTCTGGGCTCTCTTAGCTCTTTAGAAAAGTTCCTCAGGCCCGCCCCCGGAAAGACCGGGAGGCCCGCCCCCGGAAAGACACACATATATATATGCGGACAGACGGACGCAAAAATGGGGTAACTGGTTAAGCTGGCCTTGGCCGCCCGCCGCTTCGGGCAGGGCGCCAGAGCTCCTCCGGCCTCCGGGCACGGGTGCTACGGCCCCTACGCTTCGCCTAGCATGCTTCGCATGCCAGGCTACGCTCCGTGGCCTCCGCACCCATGCCCTCCGGCCTCCGGAGCTCTGACTGCCCTGCCCTCCGCGGCAGGCGGCCTTCGGCCGCGCAAAAATAATATTATGAAATAGAAATGGAAACTTCAATTCTTAGCTCACCGTAGTTCTGATAGAAATGCTAGACAAATTTCTTGCAAGATTACCTAGGGTCCCGTTGTCCATCTCGACCTCCATTTCACATTGATCTAGAATGCACAAAATATCGTTTTGATTTGGAGCATGTTCGAACCACACTGCTCAAGCCCTGCGCAAATTTATAGCTCAATTGGCCATAAAGGAGGATATAGAAGTCGGCTAATTTTCTAGCAACCCGCGTAAAACAGGCATGCCATAAAATGTAGCTGGGCAAAAGCTTCTAGATTAGCCTCCGAGCAGCCGTTACCCGAACCCCAACAGATTACTTGCCTTCTTCCTCTAAGCCTCCAGTGACCTATTCTTGCTTAAGAAAGTTTCTCCAGCACCACCCGTCCCATAAAAATAGCAAAGGCAACGCAAGACCCTAGCTGGAAATTGGGCTGACGAAAAAAAGGGCAAAAGCTGAGGCTTAGGGGTGGGGGGGGGGCGTAAAAGAAAGGGCAAAAGCGGGGGTGGGGGCACGGGGAATCGGAATGAAAGGAAGCAGCAGCGGCGGTAGGATTGATTGCACCCGTCAGCCACTCAAATCATTGCCGCAGGGCCCACAACTTCTCCCCTCCCGAATCGATGCTCCACATTCCCCACTCAAAGGCCGACAACAATTTAAAGCTCCTACTTTAGAGTCGTCTAGTTGTGGCCCTGGAGCAGCTGGTGCCCAGTGAACAGGGCAACAAAGATGGTCTGGGCGCAGGCAGAGAATGTGACATGAGGGGCGCGCCCAAAAAGGGTGTGGCTAACTCGTGGCAGCAACTAAGTGCGGAAAGGCGGGGGGTGGGAGCGGTGAGGAGAGGCAATGTCGTTAGGTCCCAGTTTCGCCTCTCTCCGTCCCCTGGGGGGAAATTGGAGGCGGTAAAAGGGAGCGCAGCGATCCCGCGGGAGGAAGAAGCTGGGGGAGTCTGGGTAATTGAGAGAGAGTGGACGAAGCGCCTTATGGAAGCGAAACTGCTCCCGGTGTCCGTTTCCGGGAGGATGAGTGCTTCTGGCCTTAATGTAGCTCTCCTTTCCTCTTTTCCCCCCATCCCTCGCCTCTTTTTTTCCCACTCCCCCCTGCCTCTTCCCATCACTTTCATAACACCCAGGCAGCCTGAGAAAATCGGTCCGCTGAGGAGCTTCAAGAAAGTGGCGCTTTTCTTTGCTGCAATTTTAGACTAACTGACTGTCCGTCTTCTGCGTCGCTTGTAGATAATAATATCTTGTAAAACGACCAGAAAGCTGAAAAAGAGAGCAAAATAGAGGCGACGGAAATATGCGAATGTTGTAGACGCCAAGGAATAAAAACACTGTGGCGAATACCACATGACGAAGAGGTTGGGGCACAACTGGAAGAAGGAGCAGCTGCCTTCTCACCAGCTGCCTGTCAACCAAGGCTTCGCTGAAAGATAAGGCAAAAAGATCACGCAGACTGAAGAGGTGAAATGAGGGAAAAGTGCTGTAAAATAACCATCAAAAATAGGTACAAATGGAAAGCTACTGGCTACACCGCCTTGTTGCAAACTGCAAGCAGAAGAGGGTGGAAGGATAGCGAGACCGTAAATGCCGGTTATGCAGTAAATAATGAATCAGGGAGGTTAAGAGGAAAAGGGGTGGGGTGAAATGGGGGGAAGAGTAATTGGGGTTGAAGGGAGGAGGGAGGGGTCAGGGTAATTAGGTCTCGGGGCGGTAAACGCCGGGGAAGAAGTGGAAGCTGCGGCGAAGGCGATTATGCTGCTCGGGCATCTGTTTGTAGCCGCTGCCCGAAGAGGCCGTGAATGCCTCCACCACTTTCTGATTCACCTTCAATCAGCATCACTCCTTCAGGGACACCGGACTGGCAGGGAGCCCCATCCATTATTCCGCTAAGCAGCTGAAAGAAGCAGCCCTGTCCCTTTCCTGCTCGGGTAAAGAAAGATTACGGCCGCTTTTCCCTATGCATAGGGATAAAACCAAATTGGCTCCAGCAGTTGGTCTAGAGGGAGAAAAAGCTTATAATCAGCTTATCCTTCGTCTGGACCAACTGTGAAAGCTAAGCGCAACGAGTTTATATGTCAGCCAGCCGTCGTATCCAGTTTTCGCTTTGAACAGCCTAGGAACCTTGGTGAGTAGTGAGAGGATGTCGTTCTCGGCAGCATGGCGGGCGAATATTTCGCAGATGGCCTGGATGAACCAGCTGCCTCTGGCCGAATTGCGCCAGCTCACGTAGCCCGGCGTCGTGGCGTAGGCGATGAGGAAGTCCGCATCCTGCGGCACTCGCTTCCTCACAATACCATCCTACCTCTCTCCCACCCCTCCTCTCCTGCCAGGGACTCACTTGATTTCCTTGGCATCCGCCTCGTCGCGTCTGTTCATCTCCGCCAGGATGTCCAGCGGCTCCAGGGCAGCCTTGTCCTCTACGCCGTTCTGAGGCTTGCCCAGACAGGAGCCGTCCGGATGGTGCACCCCTGGGTCATAGGACTCTGGAAATCAAATAAGGGGGATGTGTTGAAGGTTTTGGTGAGGGGGATAGGGGAGGCTGCCTCCACGGCAGGCCTGGAAGAAGAAGAGCTTGGGCTTGTGGATGAGCTTTCGGCAGTGGGCGGCGTCCAGGCTGGCCGTCAAGTCCGACACCGAAACCGTCGCCCCGTCTGAGCCGTAGAGCTGGAAGAGCAAGGCGCTGACATTGGAGGGAATGGAGAAGGCTAGCCAACGTGTCCGTGCAGTCCGTGCGTGAGGACAACGACGATGGCAGAGTGGTACTTGCTGTGATCCTTCAGAGCAAAGCGGGCCATGGCAGCTTTCATGTCCTGTAGGAAGGGGAGGCTGGGGGATGGGAGGAGGTAGGGGTAAAGAAGGAGGAGGGAAGGACCTCAGCGGAGTGGTCGACCTTGATCTTGCACTCGTAGCCGAGGCGTGTGAAGAGGTTCTTGACGTTGGTGGCGTCCACGTCGGTGCCGTGCCGTTCTGGCAGGCAGTTGTCGTGGAAGCGTCGATTGTTGAAAATTATGCACAGGCCTTTCGGCCGAGTGAAGTTCGGGTACATCTTCAATGCCCAAATTCACTCAGCTTTTGCTCCACAGTCAGCAATAAACAGAGACTGGACGAAAAAGGATAATGAGAGAATCGGTGGCTGACCTCAGAATCGTTGAAGTTGTTGTTGAGGAGGGTTGGAATGTCCTGAAACTCGCGGATGACCAGATCGTCAATCACCGGGGCCGTGTCTTTCACTGAAGTAGCGGCATATGACCTGAAGTAGAAGCATGAGTGCAGATGAGGATACCTTGCAGCTGGGCATATGGCTGGTAGAAGCGGCTGGAGAACTGGAGGGACTCTGGGCTGGGCGGCTCAATGGCAGCCAGCACTGTGCCCTCAATCCCCGCCGTCGAAGGCGCCGATGGCAGGCCTCAACAGCATTTACTTCTCCTATTATATTTGCACTACTCTTTTATCCATCTACTATCCTCTCCTATCCGTCCTTCCCCATATTTCATCTCATCCATGAAAGGCTGGGAAACCGATGGGTGTATTGCGGCCGGGCTGTGGCGGCGGGAGGGGTGCAAGGCAGTGAGCTGAAGCTCCTCGCTGACCCTCCGGAAGACCTTCCTCCAGAAGCTGCAAAAAAACCACACTGCTGGAAGATGCAATCCAGTAGGCCCTTTATTATCTACGCAAGGCATTGGAAACAAAATTTGCACGGCACCCAAGTGATTGAATGAAGCGAGTGTTTCGTAAACATGCACGGACAACGGCTTACTTCGTCTGCCTGTGGACTGGATTGGCCAAGAGCTGGTTTGCGAGAGATATGTTTGATTGGTTGGGTAATAGGAGAGAACCTTGGCGAGGTGATCCTGCTGGGTTTCAAGGAGGGCGTGGTAGAAGGCGGCGAAGGCTTTCGGGCCCCGCTGCTTCAGCACGTAGAGCAGGTGTCGTCGCTTGTCCATTGCCGTCGGCTTGGACTGTCAAATCCAATAGATTCATTAATTCTTACATTCAAATATAGTAAAGCTGACAACTGGTAATGAAATTAGAACCAAGAAATTATAAAAATTGTTTTCAATATTAAAATAAAAGGAAAACTCTGGATGCAAGGTGGGGGAACCTCAATCTCTTCCACATGCCAGTCCTGGAGGAAATGGCCGGACTTGAGGAGGGCGAGGACGGGAGAGACGGTCAGGTCCCTGCTCATCTTGTACAGGACCCGGTCCAAAAGCTGTCGATGCTCCTCCTCCATCCGGACAAGTCTGAGTCACCTGATATGAAAAGTGCGCTAGACTCCAATCCGCTTAGAAAGGGCGGGTAGAAAAACCCACTGGACACCACCCCCTCTGGTGCCCCATCTTCCCGCCGGGAGATAAATAGCGCGCCATTTCAAATTATCCCTAAAGTTATGATGAATTGCAATGTTCGTGCGACATTTTGCTGTGAGCATTTGTGCTATAACTTGTGATTACTTAGAGGAATAGATGTAAGCAAAACAATTGATGTATTTAGATTTTAGACTAGATTGGAAAGGATGAGCAAATTTTCACAATTCAGCACTGCGCAATTCCTCACCAGCCCTTTTGAGTCCCAGCTCTGCGGCTATCTAGCCAAAGTACACAAGTGTTTAGAGAGCGGAAGAATGGGTGAAGCGGAGGAGGTGCTGGTGATAAGCGCAGAGTCCTCGGAGCACTTCTCCACCAAGCTCATCAACCCCCAGGCCGGCACCCAGGCGTGGGCCTTTAAAGGCAGCGAGCTACAGGCTTCCTTATTTCTCTTTCTTCCTCCAGTCACCTGGATATTGAAATGCATTGGCAGGGCAGTGCGGGAGCAGTAGCGCTACTGGGGGAGGACCACCTCCTCATTGCCTCCAAGGAGAAGCCCTTGCTCCACGCCGTACCCCTGCAGCGCGCCGGGGTTCACATCCGTCGCAGCATTCTCCCAGGTCTCTGCCAATTGTGCTTTTGCTATCTCGGCCAATCAGGTCTGGCATCAAATTGCCTGATGATCTCTAAAATATTATTGGGCAATGTGATGATGCCAACCCTGATTGAGATTGATGTTGGTGAGTTTAGGACGTAAAAGTGAACCTTAGGACCTCTCAGTGCACTGACAGCAAGTGGAGATGGAGTGTACATTGCCGGAGCAATCCAGGAGCGTCTCTACCTTTGGATGGTTGCTGCTCGGAATGAATGAGGACTGAAGATGCAGCAGATTGCTAGCTGCATTGAAGGCGGAGACAGGGGATCTGCTGTCGGTGGTGGGCGGTGGGCATCATTTCCAAGCAGTCACCGGATTGGCCTTTTCACCCGATGGTCGCTGGCTTGCCTCCGCGGGCAAGGATGGCCACCTTCTTCTATGGACTCTATCCAGGTAGCTCTCAAAGCATTCCATCTTCAAATTCTTGTTAGTAGAATAGATCAGTTTCAAAGCATTGTCACTGTTCACGGCTCAAGCAGGAATGAAAAAGACCAACTTTGAGCATGCTGTCGGAGAACCCAGAGCCGATGCGCAACTGGGCAGCGCACAGCCTGCCCATCTCTCGCCTCCTTTTCCTACCCGGCCCCCAGCCGCGTCTCCTCACCGCCAGCTTGGACCAGAGCATCAAGGCACTCCTTTCCCTGTCTCTTACAGCCAGCCTGAGAGACCGGCTTCCAGCTGCACGAGCTGTCGGGCTGTCTCTGGACGGGAGTGCTGGACTCTGCGGTGACGGCTGCGGCGGTGGACGCTGCCGAGTCTCTGCTCTTTGCCGGCACCTCTGCTGGGGCCATCGCTCAAATTCAGCTCTATCGTCAAGTTCCTTTTCATCTCCACCACCTTCGAACTCAAGCATTGGATGTAAATGATAAGATATTCTTGAAAATGATTGAGATTGAGGAAAAGAAATGAGCTGGATATGAAAGAAGGTGATCTGTCAGACAGAGCGGGAGGTGGAGGTGTCGTCGGTGGGCAGTGGGCGAGGAGAGGAGCAGCGGATTCTGCGCCGACACAAGGACGGCGTCTCTGCCCTTGCGCTGAGCACGGACGGGGCCCTGTTGGCATCCGGGGATGACGGCGGCCTGCTTCTCCTCTGGCACACGCCCAGCTCACAGTGCCTCAATACCTTCCATTTTCACGGTGCCCATCCATTCTCATCCATTCTTTATCCCCCATCTATGCCTCCATTTGATAATCTTCTACCAGACGACTATGATGGTTGGATAGGCCCGATACGGACGTTGGAGTTTGCCGTGAAGGCAGAATGTCTGCTGAACGCGGACTATCAAAGCCCGCGCAGTCTTCCTACACTGGCCAAGACGCAATCAGAGCAACTGCCCTCCTCCCTCCCCCTCCGAATCGGCTCCAAAGTCATCCCCTCTTCCTCTTCACCAGAGCAATAACAAAGCAGAGCTTTCTGCAGACTGCTGGTTGGCTGGAGCCTGAGGTGAGGCCGGTGGAGATCCTGGACAATCTCAAAGCTGCCATCCACGCCCTCTGCGCCACCGCCAATTCCAGAGCACCCCAGCCGTCGGGTGAAGAAAGAAATTGAGAAAAAGTTTTGAGAGTTCTTTGGGTTGCAGTTATGGCTGAGTCAGATGTGGAAGCTGTGACGGAAGCCGCAAAAGAGACTGCACAGCCGAAGATGGAGCAGAAGAAAAAGAAGAAGAAGCCAAAGCAAGTCGCAGATCTGAATGGTTTTCTGGCCAAATGAATTCATTCTCAGTTCAATGTGTTTTCTTGAGGGCAAGGCGTCGCACAAAAGCGGAAACGGAAGCAACGTCGATGAATGAGCATATTGGACTGTTTTGAAAATGTTGAATAAATTTTCGATGCGATAGGAGATGTCTATAAGCCTTCAAAACCAAGAATGGTCATAATTTCCCATAAAACCAAAAACTACGAAAGAATCAAAAAGAATGTAAATGTTCAGATGATATTAGGTGGTCATTTTAGGCCGAGATTTTTTCATACCGCCACTCGCCTCTGCTCTGAGGCACTTTTCTCATCTCTTGTTTCCAGTACTTTTGGGCAAAGCAAAAAAGCACAGGTGGAGCTGACGGCGAATCGCTACGACTCTCTGAGGCGAGGCGATTATGCTCTGCTGACGGATGCGGATGTAGGCTTCTTCCAACGACTGATCGGCGACAAGCGCGTCCTCACCTCCCATCTGGACGGCTACAACACCGACTGGCTCAGGACCTGTCGCGGTTCCTTTTCTGCCTCCAGCCTCTATGATTGTTTTTTTAGCCAATTTTTCCCTGCCAATGATGAACATCAATTGATCATTGATCATCGATTCAATGCTGAAAAAATCATGGAGTTTGGAGAAAAGCAAATGGGTTGAAAGGTCAATCAAGCTGTGTCCTGAAGCCAGGCTCAGCAGAGGAGGTGTCGGCCATACTGGCCTACTGCTATGAGCGCCAGCTCGCCGTCTGTCCCCAGGCACTCTTCCTCCAAGCCCCTCCCCCCTTGCCTCGCTGATGAGGAACAGAGCACTAGGGTGGGAACACGGGATTGGTGGGCGGCTCGGTGCCCGTCTTTGACGAGGTCATCCTCTCCCTCGCCAACCTCAACTCCGTCCACAACTTTGACCCAGTCACAGGTTTTGTTTGCATCTGCTCTGTCTAGTTGAGAGGATTGTATTTGTGTCGTGAGTCTATGGATGATGGCTATCGAAGGAATCCTGACCTGTGATGCTGGCTGTATCCTGGAAGAGTTGGATAATCACGTGGCGGAGGCAGGCTACATGATGCCGCTCGACCTCGGTGCTAAAGGTTCAATATTACCTCATATTATTTGCACACTTCGTTTAGGTTTCTAAATTTAATTCACTTCTTACTGGCCTGAATGTTCAACTGACACTAAGATGAATAGTCATAAATGTTAATAGACATTCCATGAAAAGTTTTAGAATTTTAAGAATTTGATTTTAGAATATTGGTAAGAAAAGAAATACAAAAAAGGTGTAGGTCAAAATTTGGCTGACACCTAGTTTCCCCCCTCCATGAGATTTCACCCCCCCTTAGGCAAGAACCCCCCCCCCCCATGAAAGTCCCCCCCCATGAAAGTTCCCCCCATGAAAGTTTCCCCCCATGAAAGTTCCCCCCCCCCCAAGATTTTCACCTATACCCACACACCCGGCGCTAATGCGTTCCCTAGTTGATACGGCAGTCTAAACAGGGAAATTTGTGTCTTGGGGGGGGGGGGGGAACTAGTCGTCAAATGTCTTGGGGGGCGGAACTAGTTGTCGATTCAAGACAAGACTCAATTTCACCTATTTTCACCTACAATTCGCCAAAGCCATATCAACTAGGGGACGAATTAACGCAGGGTGTGTGTGGTAAGTAAACTCTTGGGGGGGGAACTTTCATGGGGGGGGGTCCTCCGCTTGGTTGGCCGGTACTCCGCCATGTGGGGGAATCCAATGGGGGGAACTAGGTGTCAGCCCAAAATTTTTCGAGAACCACTTTTGAACCTCTCAAAAAACTTTGAAAGCAGCAAGCCCTAACAAAATTTCAGCCGTGATGGGCTAAAAACTAGTTTGCCAGGCTCCTGTCAGATCGGCGGCAACGTGGCCACAGCGGCGGGCGGCATTCGCCTTCTTCGCTACGGCTCCCTCCACGCCCATCTACTCGGTGTGCAGGCCGTATGCCCTCCTCACTCCCTTCTCTCACCCCTCCCATTCAGCTTCATAGCCTAGAGGTGTTGGCGGACAAAGCTGGCAGCATCTTGCGCCCCCTCAAGCCCCTGCGCAAGGACAACACGGGTCTTCACCTGCCTCACCTCTTCCTCGGCTCTGAAGGTTTTCGCCTCTCTCCTCAAGGCACGTTTTGAGGATGATAGGACTGACAGGCCAGTTGGGTATCTTGACTCAAGTTTGCCTGACCGCAGTGCCACGGCCTGCCTCCAGCCAAGTGGCCTTCCTAGGTCCCTCTTTTCCCAATGAAATGAGGGGCGGATGAGGCTTGGTAATTGCAGCGGTGGATTCATTTGCCCAGTGCCAGACACTGCTGACGATGGCCAAGTTTCGCCTGGGGGAAGTTAGTGAGTGGAGGGGTGTTTGAGGTAGAAGTAGAATGGGAGGGTGGTTGAAGGTGCTGTCGAGCTACGAGTTCCTGGACGCGGAGTCCATGCGCTGTGCAGAGGAGAACCTGAAGCTGGCCAATCCCCTGGCCTCCAACGCTGCCTTTTACGTTCTTGTCGAAGTCGGTGGCTCAAACGTGGAGCATGACCAGGCCAAGCTCAACGCATTCCTCGAAGAGGTTTCCCCGCTTATTTTCCACGAAAACTCAGGCTGGTTGCTGATACAAAAAAAGAAGAAAAGAGCAGCAGCAGCTGATGGATTGATTAAATAACGAAAAGATGTGAAGGCAATGAGCAGCGGATTGGTGGCGGACGGTACGCTGGCGGCGGACTCTACTCAGGCGACGCACATTTGGGCTCTCCGGGAGCGCTTGGCCGAGGTACGCTCTACGCCCCAGCTTTCATTCACTGTCACTGAGAACCGGCTCTAGGCTCTCATGCACGACGGCTACACCTACAAGCAGGACTTCTCCCTTCAGTCTTCTGCTTTTTCTCCAATTGCAGCTGCCGAAGAGTGAGGGTGAATTTGCAGACTGGCGGACTTCTATCGTCTTGTGGATGAGACGAGGGATCGGCTGGGCAGCCTGGCCCGACGAGTGATCGCCTATGGACATCTCGGCGACGGCAATCTGCATCTCAACATCACCAGTGAGCAGTTCGACCAACGGATTGCTGATCGGTGACCCCATCTTCATCTCTTTCCTATCGTCTTGTGGATGAGACGAGGGATCGGCTGGGCAGCCTGGCCCGACGAGTGATCGCCTATGGACATCTCGGCGACGGCAATCTGCATCTCAACATCACCAGTGAGCAGTTCGACCAACGGATTGCTGATCGGTGACCCCATCTTCATCTCTTTCCTATCGTCTTGTGGATGAGACGAGGGATCGGCTGGGCAGCCTGGCCCGACGAGTGATCGCCTATGGACATCTCGGCGACGGCAATCTGCATCTCAACATCACCAGTGAGCAGTTCGACCAACGGATTGCTGATCGGTGACCCCATCTTCATCTCTTTCCTATCGTCTTGTGGATGAGACGAGGGATCGGCTGGGCAGCCTGGCCCGACGAGTGATCGCCTATGGACATCTCGGCGACGGCAATCTGCATCTCAACATCACCAGTGAGCAGTTCGACCAACGGATTGCTGATCGGTGACCCCATCTTCATCTCTTTCCTATCGTCTTGTGGATGAGACGAGGGATCGGCTGGGCAGCCTGGCCCGACGAGTGATCGCCTATGGACATCTCGGCGACGGCAATCTGCATCTCAACATCACCAGTGAGCAGTTCGACCAACGGATTGCTGATCGGTGACCCCATCTTCATCTCTTTCCTATCGTCTTGTGGATGAGACGAGGGATCGGCTGGGCAGCCTGGCCCGACGAGTGATCGCCTATGGACATCTCGGCGACGGCAATCTGCATCTCAACATCACCAGTGAGCAGTTCGACCAACGGATTGCTGATCGGTGACCCCATCTTCATCTCTTTCCTATCGTCTTGTGGATGAGACGAGGGATCGGCTGGGCAGCCTGGCCCGACGAGTGATCGCCTATGGACATCTCGGCGACGGCAATCTGCATCTCAACATCACCAGTGAGCAGTTCGACCAACGGATTGCTGATCGGTGACCCCATCTTCATCTCTTTCCTATCGTCTTGTGGATGAGACGAGGGATCGGCTGGGCAGCCTGGCCCGACGAGTGATCGCCTATGGACATCTCGGCGACGGCAATCTGCATCTCAACATCACCAGTGAGCAGTTCGACCAACGGATTGCTGATCGGTGACCCCATCTTCATCTCTTTCCTATCGTCTTGTGGATGAGACGAGGGATCGGCTGGGCAGCCTGGCCCGACGAGTGATCGCCTATGGACATCTCGGCGACAGCAATCTTCATCTCAACATCACCAGTGAGCAGTTCGACCAACGGATTGCTGATCGGTGACCCCATCTTCATCTCTTTCCTATCGTTTTGTGGATGAGACGAGGGATCGGCTGGGCAGCCTGGCCCGACGAGTGATTGCCTATGGACATCTCGGCGACGGCAATCTTCATCTCAACATCACCAGTGAGCAGTTCGACCAATGGATTGCTGATCGGTGACCCCATCTTCATCTCTTTCCTATCGTCTTGTGGATGAGACGAGGGATCGGCTGGGCAGCCTGGCCCGACGAGTGATCGCCTATGGACATCTCGGCGACGGCAATCTGCATCTCAACATCACCAGTGAGCAGTTCGACCAACGGATTGCTGATCGGTGACCCCATCTTCATCTCTTTCCTATCGTCTTGTGGATGAGACGAGGGATCGGCTGGGCAGCCTGGCCCGACGAGTGATCGCCTATGGACATCTCGGCGACGGCAATCTGCATCTCAACATCACCAGTGAGCAGTTCGACCAACGGATTGCTGATCGGTGACCCCATCTTCATCTCTTTCCTATCGTCTTGTGGATGAGACGAGGGATCGGCTGGGCAGCCTGGCCCGACGAGTGATCGCCTATGGACATCTCGGCGACGGCAATCTGCATCTCAACATCACCAGTGAGCAGTTCGACCAACGGATTGCTGATCGGTGACCCCATCTTCATCTCTTTCCTATCGTCTTGTGGATGAGACGAGGGATCGGCTGGGCAGCCTGGCCCGACGAGTGATCGCCTATGGACATCTCGGCGACGGCAATCTGCATCTCAACATCACCAGTGAGCAGTTCGACCAACGGATTGCTGATCGGTGACCCCATCTTCATCTCTTTCCTATCGTCTTGTGGATGAGACGAGGGATCGGCTGGGCAGCCTGGCCCGACGAGTGATCGCCTATGGACATCTCGGCGACGGCAATCTGCATCTCAACATCACCAGTGAGCAGTTCGACCAACGGATTGCTGATCGGTGACCCCATCTTCATCTCTTTCCTATCGTCTTGTGGATGAGACGAGGGATCGGCTGGGCAGCCTGGCCCGACGAGTGATCGCCTATGGACATCTCGGCGACGGCAATCTGCATCTCAACATCACCAGTGAGCAGTTCGACCAACGGATTGCTGATCGGTGACCCCATCTTCATCTCTTTCCTATCGTCTTGTGGATGAGACGAGGGATCGGCTGGGCAGCCTGGCCCGACGAGTGATCGCCTATGGACATCTCGGCGACGGCAATCTGCATCTCAACATCACCAGTGAGCAGTTCGACCAACGGATTGCTGATCGGTGACCCCATCTTCATCTCTTTCCTATCGTCTTGTGGATGAGACGAGGGATCGGCTGGGCAGCCTGGCCCGACGAGTGATCGCCTATGGACATCTCGGCGACGGCAATCTGCATCTCAACATCACCAGTGAGCAGTTCGACCAACGGATTGCTGATCGGTGACCCCATCTTCATCTCTTTCCTATCGTCTTGTGGATGAGATGAGGGATCGGCTGGGCAGCCTGGCCTGACGAGTGATCGCCTATGGACATCTCGGCGATGACAATCTTCATCTCAACATCACCAGTGAGCAGTTCGACCAACGGATTGCTGATCGGTGACCCCATCTTCATCTCTTTCCTATCGTCTTGTGGATGAGACGAGGGATCGGCTGGGCAGCCTGGCCCGACAAGTGATCGCTTATGGACATCTCGGCGATGGCAATCTTCATCTCAACATCACCAGTGAGCAGTTCGACCAACGGATTGCTGATCGGTGACCCCATCTTCATCTCTTTCCTATCGTCTTGTGGATGAGACGAGGGATCGGCTGGGCAGCCTGGCCCGACAAGTGATCGCTTATGGACATCTCGGCGATGGCAATCTTCATCTCAACATCACCAGTGAGCAGTTCGACCAACGGATTGCTGATCGGTGACCCCATCTTCATCTCTTTCCTATCGTCTTGTGGATGAGACGAGGGATCGGCTGGGCAGCCTGGCCCGACGAGTGATCGCCTATGGACATCTCGGCGACGGCAATCTTCATCTCAACATCACCAGTGAGCAGTTCGACCAATGGATTGCTGATCGGTGACCCCATCTTCATCTCTTTCCTATCGTCTTGTGGATGAGATGAGGGATCGGCTGGGCAGCCTGGCCTGACGAGTGATCGCCTATGGACATCTCGGCGATGACAATCTTCATCTCAACATCACCAGTGAGCAGTTCGACCAACGGATTGCTGATCGGTGACCCCATCTTCATCTCTTTCCTATCGTCTTGTGGATGAGACGAGGGATCGGCTGGGCAGCCTGGCCCGACGAGTGATTGCCTATGGACATCTCGGCGATGGCAATCTTCATCTCAACATCACCAGTGAGCAGTTCGACCAACGGATTGCTGATCGGTGACCCCATCTTCATCTCTTTCCTATCGTCTTGTGGATGAGACGAGGGATCGGCTGGGCAGCCTGGCCCGACGAGTGATCGCCTATGGACATCTCGGCGACGGCAATCTTCATCTCAAAATCACCAGTGAGCAGTTCGACCAGCAAATCGCTGATCGGTGCCCCCATCTTCATCTCTTCCGCCATCAGACTTCACTCAGATATGTGGCTAAGAAGCTTCGGCAAATGAAAGAAATGGGGTAGTTTGTAGGTAGGTGAATGAAAGGAAGAAGTTTGAAGGCTGTACCCGTGGCTGTACGAGTGGGTAGCGGGAGTGGGCGGGAGCATCAGCGCAGAGCACGGCCTTGGACTGGCCAAGAGGCCGTACACTAGGCTGATGCAGGACCAGGCATCGCTGGAGCTCATGAAATCCATGAAGCGTCTTATGGACCCCCGTCTTATACTCAACCCTTACAAAACCCTGCCTATGTGAGCACAGATATTTTCGACACCCTTTGGTAGACAATTCTAGTCAGCTGTATAGGCTCTGATGCTGGGTTTGATGAATTTGAATTTACGAAATACTTGATAGTGACAAACAACGCCCAAACTGCTACTTCTTTAACATTTTTTGACACGAATAAGTAGAAGTTGCTTGCTAATTTCCCAAGTGCCATTCGTCGCATTTCGACCTAAATTCGGCTAAGAATGGGCTACCAACAAATGTGGGATGAGGAGAGGAAGCGAGAAAGAGAAGAGAGTGAAAAAGAGAATCACAGCCGGTAGAAGCCTGGGCTAGGCAGGCAATGGCGCGGTGGCGAATAGGAGGAAGAGGACAAAGGAGGAGGAAGAAATTATCGCAGCCAGCAGACAATGCTAAGGCGGCCTTTGGAGGCTGAGGCCGCACTGAAGGACTCCAAGGGACAGCCCAGATCCACACTCTCTCCACTTCCCCCCTCAAATCTCCTCCCTCATCTTCCTCAGCCCCTCTCAGAGAAGGGAATGATAAGGGTGATTGGGAAGCGAAAACTAGCGATAACACATTATTGAACAAATGAACCTGAACAAGTCCCATGGTGAGGTGAAGCTGGTGAGGGGCCAGGGCCTGCTCCCGATGGAAACTGACGGGAATGGCTCTATCCGCGCATTTCAGCTGACTAGTCACCTCAAAGGTGGTTCAGCCTACTGGCAGTGAATGGAAGACAAGGCTTCACAAACCGTCATGGTTTGGTTGGTGAAGAAGTGACAGATGAAGCAGAAGCGGCGACCCCGAGGCAGTCGACGCAAAGCTCCATTTAGATCCATCGTCTACAGTTTGGGAGATGAGTTTGGGAGAGGAGGAAGAGAATAAGGAACGTATTCGCTGAGTCTGCGCCCGTCCGGCTCCACGTGTACGGCGTAGGCGTTGCTGCTCAGCTGCTCACGCCAGTCTGCTCGCAGCGGAATCACCGCTCCATCCTCTGCAATACTCATCCTCCTCCTCATATGGCCTCCTCATATTCATCCTCTGTCCTTGAAGAAATGTGGCTGCTAACTGAATGCACAGTGTTGGCCGCTGCTGGTGAGCTGAGGAGGCGGAGTTGGCTGGGGGACTTCTGCAGACGGCTTCCTTTTTGGAAGCCTCATGATGGAATAGGGCGGGAATAAGAAATGAGGACGGGCGTTGAGAATCTGCAGGGCACTGGGCGGGGACGAACGAATGGGCTGGAAAGGCTGGAGGCGGGAAGAGGAGCTCACGGAGGACTCTGACGGCTGCGCCTCATCTTCTACTAATTCTTTGCGTCTGTCTGCAAACTTTCCTTCAAATATCTGGAAAACTCAATCTTGAATCTATTACTACGAATTACAGTTGGATGATTTCTAGGAGGGCATTTTTGCAAATTTCCGCTGCAGCTTTACTTTTAGCCAACGATTTCTAATTTTCTAAAATCTAAACCCAGAAATTCTTTTTACTTTCATAGGTTCTAACTTTTGTTAAAGCGTCTATGTTGGGCAAAGCAATGAGATTTGATGAAAATGATGCAAGAAAAGGGGAGGTGCTGAGGTGGTAAAAGAGGCGAGAGTGAACCAGGTGGAACGGGAGGTCCCGAGGGTGGGTTCCAAGACGGTATCGCCTCCTCGCCTGCCCACGGCGCTGCCAAACTGAACCGGCTCTGCTTCTGTCAGTCCCAGCCGCCTCTCAACTTAGTGAATAGGGCGGGAAATAGGGGAGAAGAGCACAGGGCTTGGCGGTGCTTCCAGGGCACTGCGTCTGAAGGGTGGGACGGGCGGGGCATTGCTTTCCGGCTTCTCCTCCGACTCCACAGAAGCATCGTGGAGGGCTGACTTGGCGGCCATGTAGTCCGGCGCCTTGTCGCTGGCCCAGGATTCCCCGCTGCTCTCCGCCTGTTCTTGGCTGGCTTCACTCTTTGCTACGGCTGGCTAAAGAATGCCTTGAGGAACTCAAAAGTGATTGAAGTGAGGAACAACTGGGCGAGGCTTTAATTGATGGAGGATTTCAGTGTAAGGTATTGAGGGTACTGGCAAAGACTGGAGCTTGTGCCCTTGGCTGATTGGGTTTGGTGGAGCAGTGGTGGGGGCTGGTGGCGAGGTTGTGGTGGTTGTGGTTGTGGTGGTAGTGGTGGGTATATCGATGGGCTGTGGTATGGGCAGGTGGACGATTAGCGGAGGCGCCAACAAAGCATCACTTTGTTGCGGCATAAGCAGATCGGCTGGTTTGCGAACCTCTGCAAAATTGCTTTCTTATGCAAACTGCGAACCTCTGCAAACTGCTTTCTTTACTCATTTTCATTTACTCAAAAACCAGTCTTTTGCCCATCTGTACCCTAAATAGCTGCTTATTAAGGCCATGAAATGAGAAGATAACTTGAGTGAGGGTTAGTGGGTTAGAATGAGAGCTGAGGTTGGAACCTTTCCGTCGAGAGACTCGGTGGCGAATTTTGCCGTATCGCTTCGCTGGGAGACTAAATGGGTCTTTGAATGGTTTCACCGGAGCAGCAGTGCCTAATGTTCAACTAGGAGGAGGAGGAAATTTAGAAGAGGAGAGGAGAAGAGCGAGGAGCAACTAAAGACGTAGGAAATGAAATTGAGTGAAAAAGCTCACTAGTAAAACTAAGAGTAATTGTTTGGTTCAACAAAAGGAAAGAAATATCCACCGCAGTGCCACTTTTAAAAGTTTCGGAGAGCTTTTTCAAAGAATTTTCGAAATCAATTTTCCGTCATTGCAACTATGGAGAAAGTTTTCTTTAAACCTTCTTTGCACATTAAATTTAATTTTTGTCTACCATTTTTATGGTTTCGACACCATTCAAACCACACTCATTTTCTTCAGTATTTCTCACAAGACTTAAAACAAACGAATAGACCATCAATTATACTCCTGTTCTGAAAATTTGATAAATCGCTAAAAAGATTGAATTTAATTGGGAGTCATATCAAACGTAAATGCTTCGGGGAAAAAAACTCATTTTTAAAAAATAAAATATAATAAATTTAGAATAGCGACCCAACTTTCAAACATCGGAAAGCCCTTTTAAACAGTCTAGTGCATGCTTAGTTAGGCATGCCTTTTGAGAATGATAGTTTAGTATAAATGCTACTGTTGCGGTTTTAAAAATCAAATTAGTGAATAGCGAATGTGTGTATGCAAAAGCCATCTAAGCCACATTGGCTATGTGCCCCCAAAGTGGCACTGCTGCAGTGTTTAGAAAAAGGAGAGAGGTGGAAGAAAGAAATAGCTAGTAGAGAGGGTAAGAGAGGCACTGGAGGGCAGGAGTAGACTGGGAGGCATGCTGGGCAGGCTGAAGGCCTTGCCGGTGCCGATGGGAGCGCCGCGCGGACTCGGCAGCAGCACCCGAGGGTCCGGCCCCTCCCCGAACTCCACCGCCGCCAGGCCCCCTCCACCTCCTCCTCCACTCCTCCCGCCGCCGCCGTGCAGCAGGGCCGAGTGCACCACCGGCAGCGCCTCCCCTCCCCCACTCATCGACTCCTCCTGCAGCTATTTCCTGGCTTTCTTTCATTCTCTGACACCCTTTCACCCTCTTTTGACCATCTCTTTGAAAGTTTAGAGCAAACTCTACACTATGTAGAGAGTAGGCATTGATAAGAATGAGAATGAAAAAATAGATGAGGAGCAGTGTGACCCAACATGCCCCAAAACGTGCGAACGCGAACGGGGGCTTGTTCGCAAAGCAGGTTCGCGAATGCGAACCTAAAATTTCTCAAACGGGCCATGTTCGAACCTAACATGGCCAAACATGGGTATTTTTTGCGAACCTGCCCTAATTATTCATATTTTTGCCTAAAAACGCCTGAAAGTGCCGTATTTTGATCTGGCGCGTTGTGGGGCGTCTCCAGGGTATGCAGTACGGTAGATGAGGCAATGCCCTGGGCCCTGGAGTGGAGCTGACAGAGCGAAATCATGCTTGACTTTAGTTTCCCAGAAACGCCAATATTACCGGAGGGGGCACTAAGTCTTCACCTTTTTTATTTTGCTTGGTTACATCTGTTATGCAATAACATGTCTAAAGTGGTTTACACTTGAAACATTAACATAATAAAAAATAGGACTGTCACTGGTGGTAGGATAAATTACAGGGGAGAAATTTGAGAAATTTTACATTTTCTGCGATTTCTCCATAAGTAATGAAGATATTTAAAAACAAATTTAGCACAATGTTTATGCATATTTGATCTAAATTCTAGCCAATTTTTAGCTTGATATGATCATTTATAGATAAGTAATAAGCATTTTAAAAAAAAGCGAAGACTTAGTGCCCCCCCCCCCCCCGGTACAGGGCCGGGCATTAAAAATCAAGCATCTTTTTGTCAACTATAAATCAAGATGTACTAAAGCTTTTTTGATAGAAATGTATCAACATATACGTATATTAATTGACTTTATTGTGCAATATTTTTGGGCCAAACTTTTATAATTACAAACACTTTAGGAGCAAATTTATAATTGAGTTAATGTGTTATGTTTTTAATTAATCAATCAATTTTATGTTCATACATAATTGTTCATATGTTTAATCGGTAAGTTCATGCTAAAACCTTAGAGTGGTGTCTCTATATATATATATATATATATATCTGGTACCATCGGCAGGCCAAAAGTGGGTTTCTTTTCTCCAAAAGATTTTATTCTATAAGAATTGCTTACAGAATATTAAAAATATATTGTTGAAAATCCAAGGTAATACCTGACCTCAGTTCTGTAAGAAATTGGCAAGTGCGGCAACGTTAATAAGAAGAAGCTACCAAATGAACATGAACACTCATTTTATATATAAAAAAATATATAGTCTTTTTGTACATATTCCAAAATAGAAGATATTTTATGAAAAATATCTCGATATACTCTATTTCAACAAAAAATTATGATTAAAAAGTATAAATAATATGGTCATTCTGATCAAAAAAACCCGTCTAGATCATTTATTTATGATAAAACTGGTAAAAAAACTATTTTAAATAAGGCATTTTCCGCCATTCCCTGAAAAATCAGGAAAAAAAGAGCCCGTTCGCATTTTGCGAACCTAACATGCGAACAAGCCCCGTTCGCATGGGTTCGCGTTCGCGTTCGCAAAACCCCCGTTCGCACGGGCTTTTTGCTGCGAACGCGAACGCGAACGCGAACGGGGGGGGCCCGTTCGCAAACTGGGACACACTGATGAGGAGTGAATAGACCAAGTGGGGTTGAATGAAGGTGTATGTGGGCTGGCGGGGTGGTCTGGGTGCAGTGAAGACATCGGCGGCCCTTCTCCACTCTTGTCGCTGGCGTGCCACTGCACTCTTAGACAGTCCCAACTAGGCTCAGCAAAGAGAGAGAGCCTTACTGACTGGACTCCGCGTGGGCTGCTGGCGGCCTCCCGTTCTCTGCTGGGGGGCCCCGGTTCGCTGTTGGTGGGCTCCTCCAGTCCGCTGCTGACGACCTCCAGTCCGCCGCTGGCCAAACGGCGCTCCGAACAGGCGCTCCGACAAGCGACCCGAGATTGACGACCTTTTAATAACCATGGATTCCTTATAATAAGTTAAACCATGTCTCCATGTTTCAACTTGGCTTTAGGAAGTAGGCGATTTGGGCTCTAGGAATGCAAACTGTTTAATTTAAGAACTCGATACGATAAAAATTGGTTTTAATTGGAACAATGAAGTCCAGAATTTCATAAAAATAATGTTTAGCGAATATTTGAGCATCTATTCAAGTTTGAAGGATGGAGAAAAAATATCAAAAAGAAAAAAGGAAAAGCGAAGAAAGACCAAGTGCGGCTAAAGTCAGTAGACTGGCGGGGTCGAAAGGGCTTTGAAGGCTGGAAGCGATGCTGTGCCTGTCTGTTGAAGGTGTAGGAAAGGCTAGAAAGAGGTCGTCGACTCTGCTGCATTGCCGGCCAGAACTGGGCTTCCGTCACACCCACTACGGCAAAGACCACCAGAATTTCTGCAACCAACAACTTTGGGCAGTGTTGAATTTTGGTATCATTTTTCCTCACTGAAGGTTCAACTTTTTACTTTTTAAATTCGCGGTATTTTATTTGCAAATAATATTTGAATCAATTTTAGTTTGCGGAATAAAGTTAGGAAATAGAGCAGAGGAGATGCCATTGATCATGCTCGTCAAAGCCATAAAGCATACCCATCGTCGGATGCATGGAGGATGTATGTTGGGGAATGCGTGGTGATGGGGGAGCGTGGCGGAGGCTTGGAGGAAGTGTGACAGGAGGAGGGCGATGTCTATCGATAACCTGGCTTCCTTTCTGCGGCCAATCAAGCGTTTACCCGGCCTCCCCTCCGCACATTGGCTCACCCTCTGTCCCCATTAACAGCCCTCACTCCACTCCGCAGACAAGACAGCGGAGGGAAAGAGGGACCAATTGCCCGACATGATATACCGATGTGATACCGGCTGAGGCTTTGATATCTATGATAGCAGTCTGAAACAGCCTCACCTAGCAGCTGCCGATGTCACTTCAGTAGGCTTCTTGTTTCGACAGGAGGAGGTGCGACTTTTTGCGTGTTCTCTTGTAATTGCTTGCCCCACCCCATTGCCCTCTGTGATTTGTGTTTGGGAGAGTGTGCAGTGCAGAGAATGGAGGCAGAGGCAGATGAACTGGAGGTAAGGGGGGAAAGGGGAGATGTCGGTCAAGACGCATTTCTGTGTTCGCAATGACTGCTGCCCGCTGCCGTTTTGAAATCGAAACGGCCTTTTTCTTGACGTGCTTCAACGCCCCCGATTTCTTCTGCCTGCGCAATGAAAGAAGGAAAAAGACTGGTTCAGGTTGCCTGGCTCTAAACAAAATCATCGATTCAAGCATCTGAATTACAACTATCGTTCTCCAGCAATCGTCAAAAATAATGAATAGAAAAAGGATAATATAAATCGGACATTTATAAAGCCATCCATGTGCAATTACAATCATTAAATTTTCGCAATTAAAAATATGCTTAAAAATCAAATGTTTGCTCGAATTTGACGAAACGAGCGCTCTGTTTGGAGTCTTGCGGCAGCTAAACTGCGCAAAAACTTCACACGCCATTCTTTTGCTCATCCTAATCCATTGCGAATCTTCTTAGAGGTCTTATGATGTGTATGATTTTAAAATAGTAAGTAGGTGTTTCTAAAATCCTAAATCTCTTAATGATATGTGCACTTGTATTTGCTATAAAGCTATTTAAGTAAATTTCAATTTTTAATTTCACGTCACTCTTTACCTTTTTTTAATTTTCATGGAGACCTATTGCCATTAATCGGCTACCTTACAGCCATACAAATTTAATATTTAAGTGTTTATACTATAATAGGAAAAATTTTCATTCAAGCAAAATTTAGCATGCTCTCTTTCGCTAAGACTCGCTGAAAACTAGAGCGAAATTGAGCGAAGCTTTCGTGCAAAACTTTACAACGCGGCGCGTCTTTTTGCACAGGCCCCGGGGCGCCGTCTACAAAGCACTTTATTTGTCGCTCCTCCAACCTGAGCTGAGAGCAGGCCATTGCAGAGTAGCTATGGGAGTGAAGCGAGTGACGGTGCTGGGGGCAGGCAATGCCGGCTTTGCCTTGGCCTTCCATCTGAGTCAACTGGGCCTGGAGGTGGCTCTGTTTGAGCACCCCGACTTCGCCGCCAGCATCAAGCCCATCCAAGATGCCAACGGAGAGCTCATCGCCGTGGAGGCTGAGGGAGAGTTCAAGGTGAGCAATGGGAGTGAAGCGAGTGACGGTGCTGGGGGCAGGCAATGCCGGCTTTGCCTTGGCCTTCCATCTGAGTCAACTGGGCCTGGAGGTGGCTCTGTTTGAGCACCCCGACTTCGCCGCCAGCATCAAGCCCATCCAAGATGCCAACGGAGAGCTCATCGCCGTGGAGGCTGAGGGAGAGTTCAAGATGAGCATCATTGCACATGCAGCCAAACATTGCTAGAGGGAGATAGAAAGAAGAAAGAAGGGCCTTTATGCTGATCTGCTTAGTCTCCTGAAGCGATAGAAGGGTAGAATGAGGGTGGAAATGTTGAAAGGCGGTGGTGAAAGGGAGCGTGAAGGTGGCGCTGGTGACGAGCGACATTGGAGCCGCGGTGCAGTTCGGGGAGGTGGTGATGATCATCGTGCCGGCCTTCGGACAGGTGCCCATCTTCCAACTGGCTCTTCCGCACCTCAAGGAAGGCCAGATCTTCGTCAGCATGCCCGGCAACTTCGCCAGTCTACAGTACGCCCGAGTGGCTCAGGTTACCGTTTACAACCCTTTTCCTATCCAATCTAATATATTCCCTACTCTGCCATTCTCTTCTGCTGTTCTCATTCTCCATTCTGCCCAACTTAGTTGTTCATGAACCGATATATTCAGTTGTCTGCTCATTCTCTCGTCCACTAGGCAAGAAAGAAGCCTGCAGGAGCAGGGAGTGGCAAAGAAGTTGTACTTTGTGGATACGGACAGCATCCCCTACGCCTGTCGCAAGCTGGAGGGCAATCGAGTTTTCATCTCGGGCATGAAGCTGATGCTGAATGCCGGCGTGTTCCCAGCCGAAGCAACGGACTCCGTCCTCGAGGCACTCCAGCCATGCTTCACTCTCAAGCTTACCAAGAATGCTAATGTCATCGAAGCCGGTTCCTATTTACATCCTTCCTCATATGCCTCCCTCCATCATTGCAAACTTTCAGAACCTTTTCAAAAGTAACAAATTCTGTTTGTAGCACTTTTTGGACTGACATTCGGGTAGGGTAAAAGCGGGATGGTTTGAGGCTTCAACAATATGAACATGATCGTGCACCCGCCGCCGGTGTTGCTGAACGTGGGGTGGATCGAGGTGACGAAGGGGCAGTTCAGTTTCTACACGGACGGATGCTCTCCTTCCGTCTGCAAACTCATGGACGCCGTCGATGCGGAGCGGATGAAAATCGGTGACCACCTCGGCATCAAGACCCGCAAATTTATCGAGGTTCACTTCATCACACATATCGAACAGACTTCCTGTTTCTGCTTTTATCTTGCTTTAAAAAGGCATTGGCAAGAAATACAACTATGTTTTCATGCTCTCGGTCAAAAATATCCAACTAATTGACTAAGAGCAAGTCCTTGGAAACATTATTTAGTGAATTGAGGTAGACAAAGGGTGGTACGGCGACACGGGGAAAGACAACACATATGAGCACATCCACTTCGGTGCCTTCCATGGCTTCTTTCCAGCCCCACCGACTCTGGACAACCGCTACATTAACGAGGATATGTGCTTCGTCCTCTTACCCATCCTCAACCTCGCCAAACGGTTCAGTTCTCATTTCTCACCCCATCCTTCTCTAGCATGGAAGCAAAGCAAAGAGAATTTGAGCTACGGAATCCCGACCCCGGCCACGGACATGATGATTCAGCTGGCGGAGGTGGTGACGGGGAAGAAGCTGGAAGCCAAGCGTAACTTCGACCACGTCGTCAAGCCCGGCGAGAATGCTGCTCAGATGCACCAGCGCCTTGCTCACGCATGATTAACTTCCCACTAGAATAGTCATATTAGAACATTGCTGAATCAGTTTTAGTCGTTATGACATAATTCGTTTCGTATTCTTTACCGACAGCTTGTGTGCTGAATACTGCTTTAACTGCAATTGCAACCTTGCCTTGTTTGGAGCTTGCCTAAACTTTGGTGTAATTGCTGGATAAACTGCAGAAATTAGCTCATAAAAATGGGTCGTAAAAAGCGGCCAATTTCGTAGTGGGAACATAAAAGAGGACACAATGACATGCTGCTTGGCCAGTTAGCGGTTGTTGGAGGAGGAGGGGCAAAACGAGGGCAAAAAGCAGCGATCACTTCCTCTACCTTCTCTATCATTGCCGCTGAAACCTCAATCAGCCACCACCCTTTACGCTTGATCAATTTGTCTGATTCTTTCGCATTTTTATGACCCTTTAAGGGTTATTGTTAAAGGGCCAACATTTAACTGCAAAACGCCGGTTTTTTTCTCAATTATGACTTCTTTCTCTTGTAGTTCCAAAGCGGATAATGTTGCGGATTGGAGTGTTCCTGATGTACCTCGTTTTGCTTGAAGCAAGGATGGTAATTATTTATTTAATCTATGCAGAGGGCTGGGCATCTATGCTTAATCCGTTAGGTTGCGCGCGTAAAACGGGCTCAGTTCGGCGATCTCTGGAACAATGGAAATTTCTTCTCTGGCATGTCAGGTGAAATTAGCTCATTCCTAAAAGGCACATCTGCTAGCAGTGAATTCAGAAGTACTTTGTACGCCACGGTAGCTGATTTATATAGTTAGGGCCAACTAGATTTATATAGTCTGCTAAGTATGGTCTGTTTTAGGTGGTGGGAGGAATCAATGGGGCTGGAATCAAAACGGCAATGCGCTGGGGTTCAACAACTGGCCATCTGGTAAGGCTTTACCGGACTACCTATATGTATCGGGATATCAAAGACCTGCGTCAGGAAGTACCAATGGCTGGCCTGGAATGAATGGAGGATCAAATTTCGCCTGGCCAAATCAAGGTTACCAAAACATTACGTTCTCTTCCTAGCTGTAGGTTCTGAAAATATGATGGTCGGGGAAAGAAGCCAAAAAACATCTCCAATGCATGAAAACACCACTGCGCAGGCATGGGACAGTGGAACCGAGGAAATGTCCGAGGCAGTGGACAGTGGGCAGCAGGAAATTTCGGTAGTCCTACGTTTACTCAGTCTTGCAATCATCGGTATCGCGGCAACGGATCAGGAAACGAAGAGAGACTGCTTCAAAAAGCGATGTCGATATCGGCAGAAGATTTGCGCAACATGGGCAACCTCATGTACCGTTGGGCAGAAAATCCCACTATCAACATGCGAAGATGGAATTCCCAGCCCACCGTTGGCTCTTGTTTTCCAATTTCTATCTTTCTTCTGCGTCAATTAATTTTCCGTGAACCTTTTGTTGATAAATAGCTGCAGTCAATATAGGAAGGTGATGCTTGAGACGATTTTCAGTGTATCTGCGGTGAACTTCTTGTATTTTTGAAGTTTTAAATCTTTTGAATTAAATATAAAACTAGGGAAAAAAACCAGAATTGATTCAGTTAACAAGGTATTCTCGGCTGTTGCCAAGAGATGCGCGGCCTTACTTCAGCATTCCACCCAGATGCCACAATTCAGCAGATTTCAATGAAAAACCATGAAATTATCAATATTTAAATTTTTGAAACATCAAAATTTTAGGTTATTGATTATAAATCAAGAAATAATAAAAAATTTCAAAATTCCTTACAATAGCTTCAAGATATCACCACGACAGGGGTATATGCCAAAATTCAACTGATTTTATTGAAAAACCATGGTTTTATGCATGTTCAAATTTTTGAAACATCACGAAATTCCTTTTGCCAGCTTTGAAATGTTATTTAGACGGACGTATCTGCCAAAAGTCAGCTAATTCCATTGAAAAACCAGTGATTTAGGATTTTTCGTATTTTGAAACATCGAAAAATTGAGTTTTAGGCGAAAATCAAAAAATTACGCCAAGCACTAAAAATGGTCCCGAGGCACCGCCTAGGCGGACCTTCATGCAAAAAAGCAGCCAATTTCGTTGAAAAACCGCGGAGTACGGGCATGGGACACACACATATATATGCGGACAGACGGACGCAAAAATGGGGTAACTGCTTAAGCTGGCCTTGGCCGCCCGCCGCTTCGGGCAGGGCGCCAGAGCTCCTCCGGCCTCCGGAGCTCTGACTGCCCTGCCCTCCGCGGCAGGCGGCCTGCGGCCGCGCAAAAAGACTACTTTTAACAATAGTTTTTTCAGAGTTTCAGCTACGAATCCCAGCAACCAGTGGCAAGCGGCCTTCCTTCAAGGTTCATTACTCCCGATTTCAACAAGCTAAGGCTTTATCTCGCCGCGGAAGTAGGAATTCTTCGCCTTTAATCTATTCAGATATCATTGCACTGGACTTTACTAAAACTCAATGCATCGTTTCGATTACAGGCCACCCATCGGAGGCCAATTTTTCGGTTTCGGTCAGCCGGTGCAAGGCTGGCAAGGGCAACCCAATCAACTACTTCCAAATCAGATCCTAGTTGCCTTGCTTTTCTTCTCGCCCGCTATTCTTCATTTCATTCTTTTTTCCAGTTCCCAAGTTCTCCCTCC
This sequence comes from Ptycholaimellus sp. GST1_10, assembly GCA_030248095.1. Lineage (NCBI taxonomy): Eukaryota > Metazoa > Nematoda > Chromadorea > Chromadorida > Chromadoridae > Ptycholaimellus > Ptycholaimellus sp. GST1_10. The sequence goes on along the minus strand of JASANA010003567.1, from coordinate 32,032 downwards.
AGTCCTCCCGAAGAAAATGTGAATGAGAAGAAACCGGAGCCTCCCGCAGACATTCCTCCGCCTACGGTTTAGCCTTTGTTTGAATTAGTTGCCACGATGGAATAGTAAAAAGAATTATGGCCTCTGAAATACTTCCAGTAGTTTTCCCAAGGCTTTAGCTTCACCAGAAATATGTTCATACATTTTTAACATCAAATATAAAACGCTTTGAGGAACGCCCATAAAAAATCAGAAAATTATCTCAATAATAAGTTTACCGTTATCATGTTTGGTGGGATTTGGCAAGCGATTTTTCAATGTAGCTGATTTCGTTCTATGTCAAAAAAAGTGGGATTGAAGGAAGCTGGGAAGACGGAGGCCAGTGAACGCATCACAAATTCAGAGGACATCATTGCCGCAGGTTCTGACGAGTGATTTCATTTCAATGCTTCCATTTTTTTCTGATTTATTCTGCCATTTCTGCGCTCAGCTACTGGACGGAATGAAAGCGAAAGTTCCACACAATAGAACAAGAAATAGTTAGTCGTCTGCAAATCGCAAGTCTTTCGTCACCACCATCTGATCACTTAGCGCCAGGCCAGATTCCACCTGCAATTCAACATTTGCACTCCATGCTTTCATTGAATGTCCATTTTCTCATTTCCTCTGAGGCAAAGGCAGGGCAAAGAAGAAAGTTAAGAGAAGAATGACCTGTGTGGGGGACTCAAGGAGGCGGAGTTCCCCCAGATTGTTCACCTCCAGTTGCTTCATGCTCACCGTCTACAAACGCCGAGTCATTCCGAGAGACAGAGTCAGCCTAGACTGATGAGAAAGTATGTGGAAACCGAAGCATTGGCCATGGTTGACTCTCCGTCGCAGGGTTCAGTCAGCATTCGTTGACGCACCCGATTGCACGTTCCTCAATTATTTAGGCTAAATAGCTTCATTGATTCATAACAGTCCCTTGCACTTCAAATCGCTGCAAAAATGAATTTACGAATAAATATACCAGCAGACATTGGTAAGATACACAAAGTAGAATTTTGCAGGAACACAATAACATGATTGAAGTCTTTTATTACATTGAGCTTAGTTAAAATCAGCTAACACTCTGTTGATTTTAATTAGCGCCAGCATTTGCAAACGAGAGTAATATTTTAGCCCCAGGCATGAAGAGTGATCCACTCATCGAGAGACTGAAGACTATTCTTTTCAACCAACACTTATCAGCACCACAATCACCACAATCACCCGGGCTCTTGTTTTAGATCTCTATTTTAGGTCTTTATTTTGTAATTTCCTGCATTTAGTGTCAGGGCTATTAGCTTTCACTTCTTCAGAAGCCTTTTACCAATTCTTCCTCCATGTAAAACTTTAACATTATCATTCGTTTGAGTTTTAAGCAATCGATTTGGATAAGCTTCAAAGCTTGTTGATATCATAGAAATAATTACTAATTGCATAAAATTGAATCCTAGGGCGCGACAGCGCCCTAGTTATGAATGGGTGATCGTGTTTTTGGGTGGTTGCATGTCCCGAGATTCAGCGCCTTGGATATTGAAAAAAACCATGGACATTTATACACCAATCGAAAGCTTGTAAGGAGATCTCGAGGGGGAAAATCGTAGAATTTTGATTTTAGCCTTAGAATTTTCGAAATTTTGAAAAAACCAGAGAAAAGTGGTAAAAAAACATGACATCTCTGTCTTTGAAGTACTCTCATTTTAGAACAAAAGCGAAATTCAAAAATCCAAGAATTACGTGTTTTAGGAAATATCCTGGCCCATCTAGTGATATTTTTGGTGGCATAAGTTTTCTGGCAAAATTTCTCAATCAATTCACGTTTGTAAAAGAGATTTGGCTCGATTTTGTCATCTACCCGTTTACCCAATGTTTCAATTCAACTAAACTGCGCAGTTTTACATGTTCCGCTGCCCTCATTTTGTAATTGATGCTCAGGTTGTCATAGGACTGAACTATATCTAAGTTAGTGCATGTGCATATTATCCTAGGGGCAATCGCAGCAACAACTTTATCAGCTTGTGCATGGACATATATTATTATCCTATGATGCTCAGGTAGTAATTGCCCAGCCAAACACCATTTTCTCGAAGCATTGTTCATGTGGCAAACTCCTATCCTTGTTCATGTGGGAAATTAAAAATGCCTTCCACATGAACAAGATTTAGACAAGAATAAAATGCTACAGCATAAGAAGCTTATGAATTTTCAATCATTAAAAAGAAATAGACAAGTTGTAAAACAATCGTGATTTATTTTGATTTGAATTTTAACATGTTCATTTCATTGGTTTTGTCCATCTAAAAACTCCACTGGTCATTCATAAGCAGGCGGCAATTTTGGCACAAAAAGCAAAAAAACTTTATAAAAAGTAATATAAACGAAAAGAACAAAAAAAGAGAAAAAATGTAATAAAATGCCATAAAATCAATTCAAAAAAATTGTTTATTTTTGAGAAAACTAAAATTTATTTTTTAGGTGTAGAAAATGAACAATATCGAAATCAAATTGAACAAGCTAAGGCAAAATTAAGTTTTGCAAGCATTTGCAATACGATTAATTTTATAGTGAATCATGCTTCAATTCAATTGAGGACAAAAAATTAATCTAAAAATTTTATTTATAAACTAATTTTTCAATATTATTTAAAAATTAAAGAAAATTGACGATAAAAAAGATAGAATACTTTATTTATGCCATAAATTGCCGCCTGCTTATGAATGACCAGTGGAGTTTTTAGATGGACAAAACCAATGAAATGAACATGTTAAAATTCAAATCAAAATAAATCACGATTGTTTTACAACTTGTCTATTTCTTTTTAATGATTGAAAATTCATAAGCTTCTTATGCTGTAGCATTTTATTCTTGTTTAGCAAAATGTTTTGATGATTAATTCTTCCCAAAAGAAATGAGAATGAACCAGTGATGCCAGAAGAAAAGGTGCCTGACTGATCCCTTGGCAGAGCAGGGACAAGACCTACCGGCTCCTCGAAGGAGATTTCATCCTCTTCCCTCCAAGCCTATTAAGTCTTCCTGTTCCACCTCCGGTTAGTCAACTGGCCAGTAAAAATACTGGAAAAAGGCCGAGTACACGAACTGCGAGTGAGACGAAGACCAGAGCCCCGGCTGCTGCCAGCATTACTCCAACCCGTTCCACTGCACTCACCTCACGGCCCCTTTTTACCTCCGCCACCTCAACCCCTTCCTCCGTCTCGGATTGTTGCATTTGATTTGCATTTGGGACGATAAGATCGGGAAGGCTGCACCGTTAAATTTCCTGTCTCATGCTGGTTGTAGAAATGAGTGCTGGAAAAAGAACCTGAACAGTGGAGAAGGCAAGGAGGAGAGTGTAGAGAGCCTCCCAGAGGCTAAAGTCGCAGGCGAAGTGAAGGACGGCAACGGCAGCAGCCAACCAGGTCCCGCCCAGGCACAGCACCACGCTCAGCTTTGTCTTCGGCCGGGATGGGGAGGTCTTGGAAGCCATCAGCGTGTCCCGCTCCGACAAGGCCCCCACGCTGTGCACGTCCATCTCCTCCGGGAACTCCCATCTGAGATCCCAGCTTTGCTTCACATTGAACCCTGATACACCCTGCGTCAACCTAGACCGGAAGTGGGCCGGAAGTACCTAGATATGAAGATGAAGAAGAAGATCTACCTGGCGCTGATGAACTCGAGGAGTTGGAAGAGGAGTTTGGCGAGGTGGCCCACTGTGGACAGGAGCAGCGGGATGCCGCCCATGGCAGTGAGCAGTGCCACCACCTTCAACTCCCCTCCAAATCATCAACTTCCCCTCCAAACAGCCACCCACCTGTCCAAGCCTTGTGGCAGGGGCTGCAGAGCCGCTGCCGATGGTGGTGATGAGGCTAGCTGCGAACACTGCCCAGCTCCAGTAGTCCCAGCCCAGCCTCAACGCCCTCAGTAGCAGCAGGAGAGGCAAATAGAGGCAGTGAACGATGGGGAGGCGTTTGTGGATGGGATGGAGTTTGCATAGTCGGCAAGGATGGACTGGAGGATGTCGAGAAAGTCCGCAGAGCGCTCCGGTTCTAGATAAAGCAACAGGCGGCTGTTGTTCAGCAATCGCTCGCTCGCATTCAAGGCAAACTCCAGCCTGCATCACAATTCATAGGAGCATTGATTGAACATTTGTTTTCCGATGCTGCGAATTTCAATAGCTGCGCTGTAACTAAAAGACTGTCTTATTACTTTTCGTCTCTTGGTGGCTGGCCGGTGCCGATATGGTGCAGCTGTTGAAGCAATCAATTGCCGAGGCCAAAAATTGCCATCAACATCTTCATCAGAAACGTAAAGGCAATAAGCTCTGATTTCCAGCGAAGTGATGACCTTAATTTGGTGCGAACCTTGTTTGGTTGGCGATACTTTCGGCTTCTTCCTTACTGGCGTTGACTAGCGGGCCTTCAAGGAGGTAGAGGAGCAGGGCGCCTCCCAGACACCAGGCCACGCAGCCTAGCCCAGAGACCAGGGCACCCCAGTCCCTACGCCCCACACATCCCCAGCACCCACGACACCACCGTCGTACCTCATAGTTCCGGCTTCTCTTTCAACTCCTTCCACTCTTCCAGTTCAGCCTTCTTTTAATCACACTTTTTATGACAAATAAGTAAAATATTTATAATCTAAAAATTTCGGGAAATTTTACTAGTTTATTATCACAATGCTGCAGACTCAGCAATGCAGTACTGTAAAAAAGCTTGAATCCGTTCACCAATACGACAACCGGTCAAATTGATGCTTGATGTCGCCAACTTAATCTCAACTATTCTACCAGCAAGAATAGAAAAGGAACCGAGCACTTGGGCATGAGGGCGGCGGAGCTTTGGCTTCCGGCGTCCTCGTTGACGCAAAGTGGGGCCTCTCTATCGACCGTCAGGAAGTGGAGGAGGAGCAGCAGGGCATCAGTCAGGCCTTCCTAGCGCCTCTGGCCCCTCCCAAGGCGCTCCGGCCTAATTTATGGCCTTATCAGATCCGGGCGCTGTCTTTGCCGCCGGCAGGGATGACCAATCGCCCTCCTTATTTGTTGCCCTGCCTGCCTCCTCCGGGGGCGAATAGGGAGGCGGCGGCCTGGGGAAATAGGCTGTGTCCAAAAAATGGCCCGGGTATTTGCGTAGGCTTCGGGGACTGAGGGCGGCTTTGGGAGGCTTTGGGCTGGCCTAACTTACTTTTGGCAGCGCGCATAATATGAGCAGAGAGCGACAAACTTTGCCCGCCAATCAATTCCCCACTCGCTTCACTGGCCAAGGCGGCAAATCGGACACGCTCCTCACTACTTTCCAACTCTGAGACCTATTGAAACTATGAATTGACCGAATTCTTGTCACTGACGTTTTAAATGTGCTTCGTACGGTGCTTTTATTGCAAAGGAAAATGAAAAAAGGAATCGAAGACTTGAGAGAAGGAATGACTAGAGTGAGTTTAGTGAGTTAAGAATGGTACAGGGTATATTTGAAAAAACACAACCATTTGGCATGCTGCAGTGAAAAAGTGGAATGTGCGGGAGAAAGAGACTTTGAAGCAAAGGCAGGGGGAGGCTACTTTCGACGACGCTCTTTGACGATGCGCTTACGCTTGAGTAGCTCTACTCGAAGCTGCTCCTCGTCCGTCTCCTGGAATGCAGAGGCTGCTGTGAGCATGGAAGGAGGAGCAGAGGGGGAAAGGGTACATAGGCAGCCAGTAGGTTGCAGTTGCAGCGTCGGTGGTGGTTCTCGTCGGCCAACAAGGCTTCAAGATGTTGAATGTAACGAATGGCCAGGCGCAGGGTCTCCACCTTGCTCAAGCGCCGATCTTTGTTCCTGAAATCCTGTCTCATCTTCTCACTCTCTTTTACTGAGCCCCCAAACAATCTATTCCTCATAAGAAAATGAGCATTTAAATACGCCCAGAGGGATAAAGGGAGCGGGATATAAAAGGCAGGGAAATGAAGTAGGTGAGGTGAGCAACCCATCCGGGGCTGGCAGAATGGTGCGGAGCTTTTCGTAGCCTTCGTTGACGCAGCGAACGCGATGGCGCTCCCGCTCGTTGCGCTTCCAGATGGCTGTTGGCCCGTAGTAGCTGAAAAAGTCATCACAGGATAAACTGACGCAGTGTGAGGATGGACAGGAGTGACTCACCCATACTCGTCGCCCAGTTGGAAAGGCAGCGGGATGGCAGCCTCGGGGGCGAATGGGTCAGGCATCGGCTTTCGCTCCTCTCCGCTCTCAGACTCGGAGCCTACTCCCTCTCGCTCCCGCAATTCCGCCATCATCTCAATCCAATTTCTCCTTTTGACCTTCAATCGGATGGGACGCGCTGAATAATGTGAACACGTCCATGAAAGCGTTCAAGGCAAGACTAGAGAAGTGATTTGTTACTGCTGTTTCATTCATGCTCATTACCCTGCTTAGGTGATTTTAACGATGAAGATACGAAATGTTTTAAGATATGAGAATAAATTATTCTCTAATTATTTTTGTGTAGACCTAGACAGGAAAGGGAAAGAGGAACCTGAATGCTGGCCAGGGCCGGAGGCGCAGTAGCCAGAGTGAGATAGTTGGCGTAGGGGAAATAGGCGCTCCTCAGTTCGTCCATGTTGCCGTTCTGTCTGGTGGAGCTTGTTGTGATGCGAGAATCGAGGATGAGTGGGGCGGTGGAGGCGACGTTTGATGCGGCGGTTTGGCTTTGGGAAGCGGAATCCCTGTCGCGCGTGCCTAATAAGGGCCAGGTGAAGTGGCTGGGGGAGGATGAAGAGGAGGAGGTGGTGTGGGCAATCGGCCACTGTTTGCGCAGGCTTCCATCAATCCTGGAGCCTACTGTCATGCTGGCTCCCGCCTTGACGTGTAATCCTGGCCGGGGGGAGAATGGGAGGGGGACACTTTGCTCCATCCCTCTTTCGCCCTGTCAAAAGCCCGCTAATCCCCTTTGGACCACCATCTGGCCCTTTCACCTTTACGGAAACACTGGTTGACCTTAAAGGCTGCTTTGTTTGTGCTCTTTGTAGACATTGAAGATATTCAATAACACCTGAGTCCTGAATCCAACTGCCAGAATCTTCGGTCGGAAAGAATGTAATGGAATGAAGTCTGTTCGGTTGATGTTTGTTAGGTAACTTTGCCATTCTTTATATCAATCACGCGGAATTAAAGTAAAATCGGGCATTCGAAAAAAAATGAGCACAAACAAAATAATGGATAGTAGATGCAGAAGAGAATGGGCGATGATACTTCCGGCGGAGAAAAGACAGGCTCTCCTTAGAGGCCGTGGGTGGTGACGAAGAGGCCTTCCTTTCCTTTTCATTCTTCTCCCCCTCCCGCCCTCGCCCCCTCCACTTAGACGCCCCCAGAAAGGAAGCACTGAAGGAGCCCTACCCACTCCTGCTGCACACACCTCACTCCTACACCCACCTCCCACACCACATCACCAACTGGCCTCCACACAACAACATGCTTGCCGCAGCTGTTTTTCTTGCCCTCTGCTTCTCTGTCAGTCTGGGACAGTTTGACAACCTCTGTGAGGCAGTCTGAGCAGAGGGGAGGGCGAGGAGGAGAAGGAGCGGTTTCAGTGCCCTGCAATACGGCCCTGCAGCAGGTGGAGTGCAGCAGTCGATTCTGTTTCGACCGAACCTGCCCGGATACTCGACACCCGGACGGATTCTCAGTCCCCTCCGCCAACAACGGCAACTGCCCCTGCCGCAAAGGCTGGAACAAGGACGTCCGCACCAAGTCACGCTCCTCCTCTTCTTTTCCACTTTGTCCAATCCTCAACTCAGATCAATTCCTTTCACTTTTTTTTTTTTTTTTTTTTTTTGTCTTGTTTGTTTCTTTTTTCCAGTTTGTCTTTTTTCTTCTGGTCTTTTTTTTTTTTTTTTTTGGGGGTTTTGGGTGGGGGTGGGGGGGGTGCGGGGGTGGGGGGGGGGGGCGGGGGGGTGTGTGCCGGGGGCGCGGGGGGGGGGGAGCCCTTCCGGGGAGTCTCCTGGTGTCCCGGGTGTCGGGGGGGCCCTCCCCGGCCCGCCCTTCCCCCCCCCCCCGCCCCCCACCCCCCCCGGTGGGGGTCTTCCACCCTCGTGAGTCCACTAGTCCCCCCCCGGTGGCTAGAAGATCCCCAAGAAGAAAAACCCCCCAGTATTTTTTAGGGGGTGAGTGCTATATTTTGTGGTGGTGGAGAAGTGGTGGCGGGCTTGGCTTCGGGGCCATCGTAGAGTGGGGAGGGGGCTCTGGGGGGGCTAGAGGGGGGGGGGAGGGGGGTGTGGGGGGGGGAGGGGGGGGAGGGGGGGGGCGGGGGGGTGGGGGGGGGGGCAGGGGGGCGTGGGTGCTGCCGCTGCCCCGGGAATGGCCGCCTCCTCCGCGGCCTGTGGGGGTGGGGCCTGCTGGATGTGGAGTGTGAGTTTTCACTGTCCAGTTGAGCAAGGCTTTTCCCTTTTGGGATTGTCTTTTCAGTTCTTCTTCCGAAATTTGGAAAAAGAAAATGTAGTGAAGTTTTTTCCGTGGTATGTCCGGGGCGATTTGGTCTCCTTTTTCTAAATTTTGTAATGGCCTCGAGCAAAAAGTCAAGGAAATACATCTACTACTAGTGGAATCTGCTGCTTGGACTGTTGCATTTTGTTTTTGGCGCGCAGTTCAGTGTCTCTTTCCATGCGCGCCAAAAACAAAATACAGATGACGCAGCAGATTCCACTAGTAGTAGATGTATTTCCTTGACTTTTTGCTCGAGGCAATTACAAAATTTGGAGAAAAGAGACCCACAATTGGCTTGCCGATGGTACCAGTTATTTCTTCCACTTTTAATATAGTATAAAATGTATGTATAAAAATTTTTTTTAAATGTATGAAAAATAAATAAATAAAAATAAACTCATTGAAAAAATATAACAAACATAAAAGAATCGAAAATATATTAGAATATTAATGGATAAAAAAATAAAATATAAATAAAAACATAATGATTCAAAAAATATAACAAAAAGAAAAAATTCGAAAATCAAAAATACAATTTAAATTTATTGGCAAACTAACATATTTTTGTGAAATTTTCATGATATATGCTTAGGGCAATCGATTTTTGGGAGAAAAGAGCTCTAATTTTGACCTGCCGATGGTACCAGTTGTTTTTTCAACTTAAAGTTTACAAAATAAAAATGATTGCCTAAAAAGGATTCGAACCTCTCAGTTTCACCCAGCCGTTTAATCGCATAGACCACTACACCACGGATGCATATACATAGCTGCTTAACTGAAGACTTATGAACAAAAGTCAATACATGAGGCCCAAGAACCCGGGGAAGGGTTGTGGGGGAAGAAATGAATACTTACTATCGTCCATTGAATAGATGCGGAGAAGAAGAAGAAGGAGAAGGAGGAGTTCGGACAAATGGTTTTTTGCATTTTTGCGCGGCCAAGGCCAGCTTAAGCAGTTACCCCATTTTTGCGTCCGTCTGTCCGCATATATATATATATATATATATATATATATATATATATGTGTCTTTCCGGGGCCTGTACTCCGCGGTTTTTCAACGAAATTGGCTGATTTTTTGCATGAAGGTCCGACTGGGTGGTATCTCCAGGCCATTTTTTGCGCTTGACGTAATTTTGCGTTTTTCGCCCAAAACCCAAATTTTTGATGTTTCAAAGCACCAAAAATCATAAGTAGCTGGGTTTTCAATGAAATCAGCTGATTTTTGGCAGGTACATCCGTCGAGGTAATTTCTTGAAGCTGGCAAAAAAAAATTTCGAAATATTTGTTATTTTTCATTTTATGGCCAAAAACCTAAAATCTTGATGTTTCAAAAATTTGAACATCCATAAATCAATGGTTTTTCAATGAAATCAGTTGAATTTTGTCATGTACGTCTGCCATGGTGATATCTAGAAGCTGCTAAAAGAACTTTTTGAAAAATTTATTATTTCTTGATTTATAGTTAAAAACCCAAAATCTTGATGTTTCAAAAATTCGAGCATCCATAAATCCATAGTTTTATGAGGCCGCGCATCTTGGCAATAGCCGAGAATACCTTGTTCACCCTCAAATCAAACGTTTTACGAAAAACTCAAAAGATAAACTATAGTCAATTCGATGTTGCTCTTTCCAATGGTGAAAGAATTAGAGCGATTGGAGCCTTCTGTGACGAGCAATCGCCTTATCAAATTTAAGATCTAGCAATAACCCTCAAAACATACACCTGGGTCGAAAAGAGGGGCTTGGCGCTGACACTTCGCTAAAGCTCCGTTCGCGCAAGCCCAATTGGTTGCAGTTGACCACTTCTACACAACACGGCCGGATGACTCGAGTTCGGCGCTGTCGAGGGACACTTATGCCAGTGAGGACCTATTCGGCTTCTGTGTTCGGGACGGCCCTGCCTGCGGAGCCACTGCTCCGCTTTATCGCTTCTTCAGCAAGAACGCCAACGGTACCCATCCATCACATTGCCTCACCAACCAATCCATCTCCTTTCTTTGCTTGCTTAGCTAGGAATTAGCAATCAGCAAAAAGATTGTGTGGCTTATGAAGAGAAGTAAGGTTGCAGACCACATTTTTACGACACGACCGGCGGACATTGCGGACCTGCAAGGGGGCAAGGATCAATATGCATCAGAAGGAATTGAGTGCTGGATATGGCCTAATTACTGAACTGGGAAATGATGACGGCTGACACCTGGTTTCCCCCCCCCATGAGATTTCCCCCCCCCCAATCAAGAACCCCCCCATGAAAGTTTCCCCCCCCCCCATGCAAGTTTCCCCCCCCCCATGCAAGTTTCCCCCCCCCCCCCCAAGAAGGTCCTTACGAGAGTGACCTATCAAGACCCACGCAAATTCGCTAACTCGTCTCTGTAACCAACTAGGACATATCTGACATTCAGATATGGGGGGGGGAAACTAGGCGTCAAGATCGACGACAAGTTTCCCCCCCCCCCCAAGCTTCAAGACAGTATATGTAGTTCACGCCTAGTTTCCCCCCCCCCAAGCCGAGGGAGGGTTATATTTCCGATAGCCGATAGTCGATTACTAGTCGTCGATCACAAACAGTGGCTGGCAGGTGAATGAGGCTTGGAGGGGGGAAACTAGTCGTCGATTTTGACGACTACTTTCCCCCCCAAGACACAATTGCACCTATTTCCATCTGGAGACTAAGAGATGGCCAGGAGACGAGTTAGGATTAGTCACTCATGTAGGTAAAATCTTGGGGGGGGGGGAAACCTTCATGGGGGGGGGTCATCCCCTTGGGGGGCCGGTAACCCGGCATGGTGGGGGGGTTATGGCCATGGGGGGGGGGAAACTAGGCGTGAGCCATGATGACGCTAAGCTGAGATGTACTTCATTGGGATCCCAATTTTTCACGAAAAGCTAGTCATTTTTTCAACATTGTAAAACAAGCCAACAAACCAAGTTATTGAGCGGTGAACCAAACTATGCTTTGATTCACTTCGGAAAAGGTACTTCTGAGCTGCATGGTGTAAGGGTTACCAGATAACTTGCTTTGTGCAAACAAAAATGTTTACTAAGATGCATCCAGGAAAAGCAAAAACATAGCCACATAAGCACAGGAAGTTAGCAATAATTACGCATGCGTGTGTTTGTCGACACCGATGGGGGCGTAGACGATGTCGGGGCCCTTCTCTTACTTCTAGCTCAGGTGCCTTCTCATCAAGTTTCTATCGCACCGCTACCTCTCTTTTGCAGTGCAGGATACGGTTTGTTTGCAATTTTTCTTCTATTGGGCTTTTAAAAGACTGAATCGAAGAAAGAAATACCATAAGCACTTAGCGAAAAGCGAAAGAAGAGAAAATGAGAAAAAAAATAATAAGAAATGCAATAGAGCATAGGTGGAGGCGGGTCGAGTAGAGTTGGAGGGCATCAGCACAGTCACCGGCAACGTTTCCACCATCCAGGCTGCTGCCAACATTCGACGCCTTCTCCGTCTCTTCTCTCTTCCTAAGGCTCCTTCACTCTTTCTCATCCACAGGCTTTCCAGAACACTAAGGGTATTTTATTCTGTAGTCTGCATTTTGCTCCCAAATTTGCCAAGGACACCAGTATCAAGGTTACTTCCGAGCAGTCAATTTGAGGCAGTGCCAATTTTCCCGGGCTGCGACGCTCCCCTGCTGCCCCATGCAAACCTAGCCGAGCACCGAGCCACCTTCTACCACGGCCAAGACGGTCTTGGCGACGTCCCCTCCGCTCCACCAGCCTACCGTCCTTACTCCATTCTCCCATCCACTCTCAATACAGCCCTCCTCAGAGGAGCTTTCGGAGGCTGACCTGGAACAAGAGCATGCCTCTCTGGCCCTCATTCGACTCTGCGCCGATGCCAAGGGACCGCCGCTGGTGCTGGTCTGTCTGGCGCCGCTCACCAACCTTGCTCTGGCCCTGAAGCTCCAGCCTCGGTCTGAGTCTGATGGCTTCTAGGTGGAGGTAGGGGAGGAATGGCTTGAAGGCTGGGGGAGGGGCTGGCGAAGGTGGTGCTGATGGGCGGAAATGTGCACGGGACGGGCAACGTACATGCGGCGTCCACGGCGGAGTTCAATTTTTTCGCCGACCCCGAGGCTGCCGCCATTGTCCTGGCTCAGCTCAAGGTTCTTCTTTACTAGCCAGCTATTAGCAAATTAGATCTTTGGCCTTTGGTTTGGGATCAGGTTCTTCGCTTCAAAGCTTGAGTTCTAGTTTTAGGCACGACAAGTAAGTTGAATTTGATATTTAGACATGCAAATATTGCAGGCCCCAATTGTGGCCGTGCCCTGGGAAGCCTATCTAACTGACCCAACGCCTTCGGTTTAGTTTTCCTAGCAAACGGCCAGAAGTTTTGGATGAAGCTATTGGCTGGAAGCCTGTGCCGGTGCCAGCAGCGGATGCTTTTCTAAAAGTGGACTCGGATCGCTCACGATTCATGGCTGCTGTGAGTGCACACGGCCTGGCATGGCGTCGGAAGCGAGGATTTGCCCTACCCTTCGCCTACTGCGATGAGCTGGCCATGGCCGCTGCTCTTTACCCTGGTTCTTCCTTTATTCTTTGTGGCGAGAGAGTTGTGTCATCTTTTAGATAGCTGTCAATTTAGAAAAATTTTTCGCTTCAAATGTATGCTTGAACGGCAAACAAAATTGATTTTGGAGAAACGATACTGGAGACGTTGTCTACACATTGCGGCGTTGAACTTACTGGAGCCAGAACTAGAGGCCAGGTTGGTAATTTAGAAACCTAATCATTTTCCTGTCCATGAAACGAGGAGTCCATGCAGGTTGCCATCGATTGGATGTCCCAGACACAAGACAGTGACAGTGCCAATGTCACCTTCATCAAACGATTGGACATCAGCAAGATAGCTCAATTGATGCTGAATGCCGTCACTCCCAATACTTGAACACTTTGTTTTACCCTTTTATTTCGAACTTATGTGACAGCACTCCTAATTACCTACGAATTCCAAAAAACATCAATTCCCATGTCCTACTCAGTTTCAAATGCCTGAGGCGGTAGAAAGGGGACACAGTCGATGTAGAAGCAATCTCCGCCCAGAAGATGCTGCAGCACGCGAATGTAGTGGATGGCGGAGCGGAGAATCTCCTGCTTGCTCATCTTCTGCAACCCACCCCCTTCCTTCCTCTTCAAATGGGCCTTAGAGTCTCACCTTCTCATAAGGATAAGAGGGGACTTTGGTTCGCAGCAGTGCAAAGGCCTCATTGACTGCGGCCTGTCGTTCACGTTCCTTCGCCTCCGCCTCCTCTGCTGATCCGCTGGCTGAGGCCTTGCTCTGCTTTTTCATCTCCTGCTCTAAACTATGCCATCATTCGAACTCCTTTTGCTCCATTTGGATCAAACTTTTGACGTGCTTTTTCACCCTAGTGAGCCAAACTGAGCATTGTGACTACTAGAAACCAAAATAGAAGTGACCATTCCGTGTGCTACGAATGTAGAATGACAACAGCTTGCTCGTTCTCCTTCGTTCGATCCACTCGGTTCCTATCAGGAGCTTTGCAGGTCCGGCATTGCCTCTGTCGGGCTCTGATAGCGGATCAGAGCTGGCCGTCTAATTGCATTTTGATCCCCCTCTTTGATTGAGGCTCCCTTATTGCACCGTTCATAAAGGCGCCTTGGATAACTGCGCAGTTTTAGCCTTGCATCAACACAGCGGAGCTTGGAGACTGCAGGATAGGAAAAATTAGGCCAAATGGGAGACTCCTCCCAAATGAGCCCACTTTCATCGCAAGCTTCTGGAAGCTTCAATTTCGGCGGCCTGCAATCGCCCTCGGCTGATGTCTGCCGCCTGTTCGGAGACCCATTTCGGGACAGCAAAGCAGAGCAAAGGTGAAGCAGAAGCAATCATTTTTTCCGCCCCCAAGGAACTGCCAAAATATAATTTGATCCAAAACCTCCAGAAAACATGGCAAAACAATTGATTTTAATCGATTTGATTCATTTGTTATTGATTATTTTGGTAGATTTAGTTCATGCGAATATTCGCCAATTGAGGAGGAGGGAGAAGACGGCAGAGTTCCATTACGAGCCGTCCAACTTCATTCGTACGCTGGACAACGTGCTGGGGAGAGGGCGGCATCTGGCCAAACCCTGGCGGCAGCCCGGCGAAGTCATACCAGCTCCCAGGTTCTCCCACCTTTTCTGCTTCCATTTGCTGTTGATGAGCGATGTGTGCCAGGATTCTGGAGCCGCCGAACATGCCGCGAATGCTGCCTAGCAAGGGCGAGCAGCTCATCATGTCCGCCCTGGAGTCCTGCGTCTTCAAAGGCACCATCGCATGCATCGGCGGCGCCGTCTTAGGTGTCAATGTTCAGCTCAACCTTGGCCTTCTTCCTCTTTCCTTTATTCTTTTCCACTCTTCAAAGCTACCTCCACAAGAAGTGGTGCATAGAAAAAGAGGGTTGAATGAACAGGCATACCGATGGCCCTGTTCACCTCGTTCCTGAACCCGACGGGGATCGAGCGAATAGGACGCGATGCTTTGACGGCGACGCCGACGGTGCGAGAGACGCTGCGAGAGATGGGCGCCAGCATGCGCACCTACAGCAAGAACTTCGCCATCATCGGCCTCTTCTTCGCCACCACCGAATGCACCATCGAAACGCTCCGCGGCTCCAGCCAGCTTTCCAACTCCACCATCACAGGTGAGGCTAGAGATGGGCGCCAGCATGCGCACCTACAGCAAGAACTTCGCCATCATCGGCCTCTTCTTCGCCACCACCGAATGCACCATCGAAACGCTCCGCGGCTCCAGCCAGCTTTCCAACTCCACCATCACAGGTGAGGCTAGAGATGGGCGCCAGCATGCGCACCTACAGCAAGAACTTCGCCATCATCGGCCTCTTCTTCGCCACCACCGAATGCACCATCGAAACGCTCCGCGGCTCCAGCCAGCTTTCCAACTCCACCATCACAGGTGAGGCTAGAGATGGGCGCCAGCATGCGCACCTACAGCAAGAACTTCGCCATCATCGGCCTCTTCTTCGCCACCACCGAATGCACCATCGAAACGCTCCGCGGCTCCAGCCAGCTTTCCAACTCCACCATCACAGGTGAGGCTAGAGATGGGCGCCAGCATGCGCACCTACAGCAAGAACTTCGCCATCATCGGCCTCTTCTTCGCCACCACCGAATGCACCATCGAAACGCTCCGCGGCTCCAGCCAGCTTTCCAACTCCACCATCACAGGTGAGGCTAGAGATGGGCGCCAGCATGCGCACCTACAGCAAGAACTTCGCCATCATCGGCCTCTTCTTCGCCACCACCGAATGCACCATCGAAACGCTCCGCGGCTCCAGCCAGCTTTCCAACTCCACCATCACAGGTGAGGCTAGAGATGGGCGCCAGCATGCGCACCTACAGCAAGAACTTCGCCATCATCGGCCTCTTCTTCGCCACCACCGAATGCACCATCGAAACGCTCCGCGGCTCCAGCCAGCTTTCCAACTCCACCATCACAGGTGAGGCTAGAGATGGGCGCCAGCATGCGCACCTACAGCAAGAACTTCGCCATCATCGGCCTCTTCTTCGCCACCACCGAATGCACCATCGAAACGCTCCGCGGCTCCAGCCAGCTTTCCAACTCCACCATCACAGGTGAGGCTAGAGATGGGCGCCAGCATGCGCACCTACAGCAAGAACTTCGCCATCATCGGCCTCTTCTTCGCCACCACCGAATGCACCATCGAAACGCTCCGCGGCTCCAGCCAGCTTTCCAACTCCACCATCACAGGTGAGGCTAGAGATGGGCGCCAGCATGCGCACCTACAGCAAGAACTTCGCCATCATCGGCCTCTTCTTCGCCACCACCGAATGCACCATCGAAACGCTCCGCGGCTCCAGCCAGCTTTCCAACTCCACCATCACAGGTGAGGCTAGAGATGGGCGCCAGCATGCGCACCTACAGCAAGAACTTCGCCATCATCGGCCTCTTCTTCGCCACCACCGAATGCACCATCGAAACGCTCCGCGGCTCCAGCCAGCTTTCCAACTCCACCATCACAGGTGAGGCTAGAGATGGGCGCCAGCATGCGCACCTACAGCAAGAACTTCGCCATCATCGGCCTCTTCTTCGCCACCACCGAATGCACCATCGAAACGCTCCACGGCTCCAGCCAGCTTTCCAACTCCACCATCACAGGTGAGGCTAGAGATGGGCGCCAGCATGCGCACCTACAGCAAGAACTTCGCCATCATCGGCCTCTTCTTCGCCACCACCGAATGCACCATCGAAACGCTCCGCGGCTCCAGCCAGCTTTCCAACTCCACCATCACAGGTGAGGCTAGAGATGGGCGCCAGCATGCGCACCTACAGCAAGAACTTCGCCATCATCGGCCTCTTCTTCGCCACCACCGAATGCACCATCGAAACGCTCCGCGGCTCCAGCCAGCTTTCCAACTCCACCATCACAGGTGAGGCTAGAGATGGGCGCCAGCATGCGCACCTACAGCAAGAACTTCGCCATCATCGGCCTCTTCTTCGCCACCACCGAATGCACCATCGAAACGCTCCGCGGCTCCAGCCAGCTTTCCAACTCCACCATCACAGGTGAGGCTAGAGATGGGCGCCAGCATGCGCACCTACAGCAAGAACTTCGCCATCATCGGCCTCTTCTTCGCCACCACCGAATGCACCATCGAAACGCTCCGCGGCTCCAGCCAGCTTTCCAACTCCACCATCACAGGTGAGGGGGTGTTTTTTGTTTTTTTTTTTCGCTATAGATGGTCGCCAGCATGCGCACCTACAGCAAGAACTTCGCCATCATCGGCCTCTTCTTCGCCACCACCGAATGCACCATCGAAACGCTCCGCGGCTCCAGCCAGCTTTCCAACTCCACCATCACAGGTGAGGCTCGGTGGCTTTTTTAGAGATGGGCGCCAGCATGCGCACCTACAGCAAGAACTTCGCCATCATCGGCCTCTTCTTCGCCACCACCGAATGCACCATCGAAACGCTCCGCGGCTCCAGCCAGCTGGCCAACGCCTCCATCAGAGGTGAGGCGAGAGATGGGCGCCAGCATGCGCACCTACAGCAAGAACTTCGCCATCATCGGCCTCTTCTTCGCCACCACCGAATGCACCATCGAAACGCTCCGCGGCTCCAGCCAGCTTTCCAACTCCACCATCACAGGTGAGGCTAGAGATGGGCGCCAGCATGCGCACCTACAGCAAGAACTTCGCCATCATCGGCCTCTTCTTCGCCACCACCGAATGCACCATCGAAACGCTCCGCGGCTCCAGCCAGCTTTCCAACTCCACCATCACAGGTGAGGCTAGAGATGGGCGCCAGCATGCGCACCTACAGCAAGAACTTCGCCATCATCGGCCTCTTCTTCGCCACCACCGAATGCACCATCGAAACGCTCCGCGGCTCCAGCCAGCTTTCCAACTCCACCATCACAGGTGAGGCTAGAGATGGGCGCCAGCATGCGCACCTACAGCAAGAACTTCGCCATCATCGGCCTCTTCTTCGCCACCACCGAATGCACCATCGAAACGCTCCGCGGCTCCAGCCAGCTTTCCAACTCCACCATCACGGGGCGCCCGACTCTGCCTCTTCTTCGCCCCGACCTCGGCTCCGGCTCGCGCTTTCCTCCTCCGGGGGCTCAATGGGCGCCGCATGCGCCCCGAGCTTCCCTCTCGGCCTCTTCTTCGCCCCCCGATGCCCACAACGCTCAGCGGCTCCAGCCAGCTTTTCCACTCCAGTCCAGGTGAGGCTAGAGATGGGCGCCAGCAATGCGCACCTACAGCAAGAACTTCGCCATCATCGGCCTCTTCTTCGCCACCACCGAATGCACCATCGAAACGCTCCGCGGCTCCAGCCAGCTTTCCAACTCCACCATCACAGGTGAGCTGTGGAGACAGGCTGGGAGACCGTAGAGGAAAATAGAAAAAGTTTACCTTCTGGATTCTGCCATAAACCTCTCGGAAGACTAGTTCTAGTGCCGAAGGTGTTCAGAAGTTGTGAGGTGAAGTGGGTTGGTATTGAAGGGGCGCTGCTGGGTGGTCTGGCAGGTCTTCGGGCTGGACCAATGGTAGCGGTGAGCGGAGCGGCGGGCTTTGCCACCTTCTCCACTGCCATCGATTATTTCATGCGATACCGATCCTAGATTTTTCCTGTCCTTTGATCTATCTTTATCCTAATTTCTTGTTATTGTAAAATGCCGATAGAATGAAGTGGCGATGAGAGAAATAAACGGGTGGGTATTAAGGTAAGACAGCTATTCCTGCCTTCTTCTGCAAGAGCAGCCGTATAACTTAATATTGGGCTGGACGAGGAAGCAAAGATAAGATACTGTCAGCGCCCAGCCCAGGTGCACGTTTTGAGGGTGATTGCTGGGTCTTTCAGGCCTCATTTCAGGGCGCGCCAAAATAAATTGTAGATTGTTGATGTCTTTGGTTGACTTTAAACTCGGGGATATCGATTTGTGGGAGAAAAGAGGCCTTCTTTTGACTTGCAATATGATATTCGATATATTATTTCTGGTACCATCGGCAAAGACGAATGTGGTTCTCTTTTCTCCAAAATTTGCAATTGCCTAGAGTAAAAAGTCAAGGAAATACAATTTCTAGTAGTGCTAACTGCTTTGACAGTTGCATTTTGTTTTTGGCGCGCAGTTCAGTGTCTCTTTCCAGGCGCGCCCAAAAACAAAATGCAGATGACGCAGCAGCTAGCACTACTAGAAATTGTATTTCCTTGACTTTTTACTCAAGGCAATTGCAAATTTTGGAGAAAAGAGACTCACATTTGGCTTGCCGATGGTACCAGATATTTCTTCCACTTTTAATGTAGTATAAAATGTACAAATACAAATTTGATTTTGTTGGTTTTAAATTTAGTTAAGATTTCATTACATTAAAAAATAAATAAAAAATAAAAAATAAACTTTTTTAAAAAATGTAACAAAAAGAAAAGTTTCGAAATTGGAAAATACAATGCACATTTATTGGCAAATTAACAAATTTTTGAGAAAAATTTCATTGGCAACACTCAGGAGCAATCAATTTTTGGAAGAAAAAAAGCCTTACATTTGGCCAGCGGATGATTTTATTTTCTCGATCTTTAAATACACCAAAATTAAAATGAATGTGTAAGAAGGATTCGAAACAGCCAGTTTTATCCAGCTGCCCAATCGCTTAGACCACTACACCACTGGTGCACATGGCTCTTTAGTTTAACTGAAAACTTATGATTAAACAAATAATGCATGGAGCCCAAGGACCCGGGGAAAAGGGGGTGAAATGAATACCTACTATCGTCCATTGAATAGATGCGGAGGAGGAGAAGAAGGAGAAGGAGAAGGAGAAGGAGAAGGAGAAGGAGAAGGAGAAGGAGAAGGAGAAGGAGAAGGAGAAGGAGAAGGAGAAGGAGAAGGAGAAGGAGAAGGAGAAGGAGAAGGAGAAGGAGAAGGAGAAGGAGAAGGAGAAGGAGAAGGAGAAGGAGAAGGAGAAGGAGAAGGAGAAGGAAGAAGGAAGAAGGAGAAGGAGAAGGAAGAAGGAGAAGGAGAAGGAGAAGGAGAAGGAGAAGGAGAAGGAGAAGGAGAAGGACAAGGAGAAGGAGAAGGAGAAGGAGAAGGAGAAGGAGAAGGAGAAGGAGAGGGAGAAGGAGAAGGAGAAGGAGAAGGAGAAGGAGAAGGAGAAGGAGAAGGAGAAGGAGAAGGAGAAGGAGAAGGAGAAGGAGAAGGAGAAGGAGAAGGAGAAGGAGAAGGAGAAGGAGTTCGGACAAACTGTTTTGAGCATTTTTCTAATCATTGCAGCAACTTTTTGGCGATTTCTCGCGACTTTTGGTCAATTCAAAGATGCTCTTTCCAATGCAAAAAGAATCAGACTGATTGGACGTTTCTGTGAGGAGCAAGAGCCTTATCAAAATTAAAATCTAGCAATAACCCCGAAACTTACACTTGGGTCGAAAAGAGGGGCTGGGCACTGACACTTCGCTAACGCTCGCTCGCGCCAGCCCAATTTTGTGACATAGTTTTTCACGGTACCGTTCAAATCACGTCCATGCGAGGCTATTGTCAATAAGTTTGTGTGCACATAATACATCTTCACAAAGTAAGCATACAGGTCAAGAAATCGTAAAATTCAGCAAACAGAGCCTGCAAGGCCAGGTTTTAGGGAGAGGGGTGAGGCCGTGAGAGGTGATGGTAACCTAGTGGCGAATTTCAAAATTTACTTAGACCTGACAGTTAGTGAAGTTCTCTGCTGGGTGAACAAGATATTGTCGCAAAACAGGGCTAAGCTCAGTCTAAAAGCCGGCATAGTAGACGGTGGAATAGAGCGGCTCAGCAATGAGGGCATCTCGGCGCACGGCGAGATCGGAGAGTCCACAGACGCCTGCACCGTCCCACTCCGCCGCCAGGCAAGACTCCTCTTGCATGCAGGCCAATATGCATATCGGCATATTCCCCGCACTCACCTCCCTGTCGCAGTTCTTTCTTTTGTCTTTACTCAACCGAGCAAGGTTCAGGCATTGGGAAGGATAAAACTAGACAAACACAGAGACATGGCAATGGATAAGGCTGCGTAATGTGCACTAGATCTAGCCTCAAATATGTTAGCTGTGTTGTGTGGATTATGCGATTTTCCGCAGAAATTCAAATGCCAAGTAGGAATAAGAGCAGTGTTGCACGGTTTTCTCAGAGGGCCAACTTGATACGATAACGAAAACCCGAAATGAATGAGCTACCGTATTGCTAATAAAATAGGAAAAATATATATATATTATATATTTTCAAGTTTCAAGTTTTTTATTGTTTTCCAGTATTTATATATTATATTTTTCAGGTTTCAAGCTTTATTGTATTCCGGTAGACAAATTTCTTTAATTTTCTGCTGTATTCAATTATGTGAATCAATTTTTGCGCTTTGTCTTTGACTTATTATGCCTCAAATTCATTCCAACATCGCAACATTCATTCATCGCAACAAAAAGAGCACCAATACACGGCAGAAAAACTGCAACTGGAGAGGAATTCAACACATTCGCAAGTGAAACAAATTCAATTTGGACATTGACGAAGCTCTAGAAGAAAATGCTCATGGATGGAGACCTTATATAAGAGACCAGAACTGTGGGACTAGGACAAAGGGGCCGTTTGAGCAAGGAATGGCTTTGGGAAGAGGGACTGGAACTGGAAGATGAGGGCGGACCTAATGCTCGGGGCTAGACGGGGGCTGTAGGAATGGTCCTGCTGGGCGATGGCGAGGGCGTCTTGGCGACGCATCTCCATTTCGTCCTCGATGTAGTCCAGCATGCGCACCAGCTCGTCGTCGATGTAGGACAGGTCGTACTGGATGCCATCCACCATGCCCCCCTGCTCGTCCAGGTCCGCGATGTCCCCCTGGACGCCCTCCATGATCGCCCGCATGTTCTGGATGCTCTGCAAAGGGCACATCATGATTGAACCTGAGAAATTGAGCTGGGTCAAAAGAAAGGGGAACCAATTTCATCTCCACAGGGCGCCCAATCCAGTCGTCCACTCCCGCTCCGGCCTGCATCACGATGTCGACGTAGTTGGCCATGGCTTTCATTAAATCCACAAATTAAATTTTATTAATCCACAAATGCTTTTATTAAATCCACAAATTCCATGGCCGGTTTGAGGCAGCAACTGAGAAGGGAACATAAGGGAGGAGGTACTAAAGGCATCCTCAGCCACAAAGCTCAAGGTTACGGACCAACTATCACTTTCACACGCCTTTTCTGCACCCGCAGATGGCCTGCTGACGTGTTCTACAACCTGCCACAAACGCCTCCAGAAGAAATCTTATTTCAAGTGGATTATGGGTAGAATTATCATTGTTTAACGGAAACTCGGCACAAAAAATATAACTATAAAAATAAAGGAAATTCTTAAAAAATCATTTCAGACTTGCTAACATGAAAAAATAAAGGGTATTTATATTTTTTCCGGTGCAACACTGAATAAGAGGGCTGGCCATACCTAGAAAATGGTCTATAAAATGGAAAGCATATGCTTTAGAAGAAGAAGTGAGAAGTCCTGAACTCAGGGCTGGCAAAGGGATTGTGTACGATTGTGTGATGGGAGAAGACAGACCTGGCAAAGGGTGTGTCAAGTGGGAGTCGTTTGCCGCCAGCCAGGCCTCCCTTGAAGCGCCAGCGGTTGCGGCGACGACAAGGGGGATAGCATTTCTCCCATTTCTTGTCCGGGTCCATGGTGTAGCACCAGGTGTGAGAGTGTGTGAGGGGAGGAGGCAAACCTGGCAAAGGGTGTGTCAAGTGGGAGTCGTTTGCCGCCAGCCAGGCCTCCCTTGAAGCGCCAGCGGTTGCGGCGACGACAAGGGGGATAGCATTTCTCCCATTTCTTGTCCGGGTCCATGGTGTAGCACCAGGTGTGAGAGTGTGTGAGGGGAGGAGGCAAACCTGGCAAGGGTGTGTCAAGTGGGAGTCGTTTGCCGCCAGCCAGGCCTCCCTTGAAGCGCCAGCGGTTGCGGCGACGACAAGGGGGATAGCATTTCTCCCATTTCTTGTCCGGGTCCATGGTGTAGACCAGGTGTGAGAGTGTGTGAGGGGAGGAGGCAAACCTGGCAAAGGGTGTGTCAAGTGGGAGTCGTGTGCCGCCAGCCAGGCCGCCCATGTAGCGCCCCCGGTTGGGGCGACATAAGGGGCAGACAGCATTTCTCCCATTTCTTGTCCGGGTCCATGGTGTAGCACCAGGTGTGAGAGTGTGTGAGGGGAGGAGGCAAACCTGGCAAAGGGTGTGTCAAGTGGGAGTCGTTTGCCGCCAGCCAGGCCTCCCTTGAAGCGCCAGCGGTTGCGGCGACGACAAGGGGGATAGCATTTTTCCCATGTCTTGTCCGGGTCCATGGTGTAGCACCAGGTGTGAGAGTGTGTGAGGGGGAGGAGGCAAACCTGGCAAAGGGTGTGTCAAGTGGGAGTCGTTTGCCGCCAGCCAGGCCTCCCTTGAAGCGCCAGCGGTTGCGGCGACGACAAGGGGGATAGCATTTCTCCCATTTCTTGTCCGGGTCCATGGTGTAGCACCAGGTGTGAGAGTGTGTGAGGGAGGAGGCAAACCTGGCAAGGGGTGTGTCAAGTGGGAGTCGTTTGCCGCCAGCCAGGCCTCCCTTGAAGCGCCAGCGGTTGCGGCGACGACAAGGGGGATAGCATTTCTCCCATTTCTTGTCCGGGTCCATGGTGTAGCACCAGGTGTGAGAGTGTGTGAGGGAGGAGGCAAACCTGGCAAAGGGTGTGTCAAGTGGGAGTCGTTTGCCGCCAGCCAGGCCTCCCTTGAAGCGCCAGCGGTTGCGGCGACGACAAGGGGGATAGCATTTCTCCCATTTCTTGTCCGGGTCCATGGTGTAGCACCAGGTGTGAGAGTGTGTGAGGGGAGGAGGCAAACCTGGCAAAGGGTGTGTCAAGTGGGAGTCGTTTGCCGCCAGCCAGGCCTCCCTTGAAGCGCCAGCGGTTGCGGCGACGACAAGGGGGATAGCATTTCTCCCATTTCTTGTCCGGGTCCATGGTGTAGCACCAGGTGTGAGAGTGTGTGAGGGAGGAGGCAAACCTGGCAAAGGGTGTGTCAAGTGGGAGTCGTTTGCCGCCAGCCAGGCCTCCCTTGAAGCGCCAGCGGTTGCGGCGACGACAAGGGGGATAGCATTTCTCCCATTTCTTGTCCGGGTCCATGGTGTAGCACCAGGTGTGAGAGTGTGTGAGGGAGGAGGCAAACCTGGCAAAGAGTGTGTCAAGTGGGAGTTGTTTTTCCGCCAGCCAGGCCTCCCTTGAAGCGCCAGCGGTTGCGGCGACGACAAGGGGGATAGCATTTCTCCCATTTCTTGTCTGGGTCCATGGTGTAGCACCAGGTGTGAGAGTGTGTGAGGGGAGGAGGCAAACCTGGCAAAGGGTGTGTCAAGTGGGAGTCGTTTGCCGCCAGCCAGGCCTCCCTTGAAGCGCCAGCGGTTGCGGCGACGACAAGGGGGATAGCATTTCTCCCATTTCTTGTCCGGGTCCATGGTGTAGCACCAGGTGTGAGAGTGTGTGAGGGGAGGAGGCAAACCTGGCAAAGGGTGTGTCAAGTGGGAGTCGTTTGCCGCCAGCCAGGCCTCCCTTGAAGCGCCAGCGGTTGCGGCGACGACAAGGGGGATAGCATTTCTCCCATTTCTTGTCCGGGTCCATGGTGTAGCACCAGGGTGAGTTCTCGGGCCAGGGGCAATAATCAGGCTCCGTTGGGTTCGCGCACAAGTTGCCTGCATGTTTTTTGCACTCTTAGCATTTTCTACACCTTCACCAAATTTGCTTTCACATCACTTCCGGAGGTGACTTGGGTTTCCCGCTATGGGTAAGGATTGGGGCCATGCGAGTGGAGTGTAAGCATGGTCCACTCTTAGCCAAGGATAAACCCTATTATGGATCTTGAAAATATGAATCGATGCCATCAATTTTGTGTGCACTGTTCAGACCTGTGGGAGGGTTCAACAGACACAGTAGGTCAAAATTGGTTGAGAATTGGGTGAGTTATGGCTAAAAAACTTTTCAAAAAGTGTCCATCCATTATCCGTCCACTGCGTGCCATACATTCTGTATGGTATGGGTATTGGCAGGGTCTGGGGCTCCAGTCTCAATGTCACCATAGTATATCGTCCCTGGAGGGTGACATTATGCCTCCAGAATTTTGATTGTTGGCCTCCTTCATGCTAAAAATGAGGTTGGAAAGCAGATTAAACACTCTTAGCCAAGGACCAACCCTATTACGGCTTTTGAAAATATGATTGCCTGCCAAATATTCCGTGGGCATGTTACAGAGCTGGAGGCATGCTCAACGGACACAGCAGACACAGAGCTTTAATTTAAAAAAATAGCCAAATTTGGTTGAAAGTTGGGCAAGTTATGGCCAAAAAACTTTTTAAAAAGTGTCCGTCCATTATCCGTCTGCCATGTGCTGTGCGCCGTGCACCGTCCGCCATCCACCATCTGCCGTCCGCTGTACGTTCTGACCGGGAGGCATACTGGCAATATCTGGGGCTCCAGTCTCAGTGTCACTATAGTATATCAACCCTGGAGGGTGGCATGGTGGGTCCAGAATTCTGATTTTCGGCCTCCTTTATGCCAAAATTGAGGTTGGAAATTCGATTGAATGTAAGTGGCCCTTACAAAAAAAATCTAAAATCTTTAATAGCGTTTGCTAGGATGCATGGAGGGCAAAAACAAGCACAGATTTGGAATCCTTGCAAAAAACTACACCAAACCTGTCTGTAAGATATTGAAATTGTGGAAAAAAATTTTTGACCATATCTGACCTATAGAGTGCACTGTAAGAATTCTAAAAAAGATATGCTGCCCAGTGGCAATGTTCTAAGTTAATTTTGAGTCTAGATATGAAACCAGCTCAAAAAATAGATATGATTTGATACCAAGCAACCATAGGTGCAAATCTGGTCTTCATGGGCTTCTACCAGGTGATGGTGTACAAGCAGCTCATCATCAACTTCTTCTTGGGGCATCTTAAAGGGTTTTTGGCTTCAATAACCGCACCATATAGGTAAATTGGGGCGTAGATTACGAAACTTGCGTCCATTTTCTTACACATTGTCTTCATGGGCTTGTACCAGGCCGTGGTGTACAAGCAGCTCATCATCAACTTCGTCTTGGGGCATTTTAAAGGGTTTTTGGCTTCAAAACCCGCACCATATAGGTAAATTGGGGCATAGATTACGAATCTTGCGTCCATTTGCTCACACATTGTCTTCATGGGCTTCTACCAGGCCGTGGTGTACAAGCAGCTCATCATCATCTTCGTCTTGGGGCATTTTAAAGGGTTTTTGGCTTCAATAACCGCACCATATAGGTAAATTGGGGCCTCGATTACGAATCTTGCGTCCATTTGCTTACACATTGTCTTCATGGGCTTCTACCAGGCTGTGGTGTACAAGCAGCTCATCATCAACTTCGTCTTGGGGCATTTTAAAGGGTTTTTGGCCTAAATAACTGCACGCTGCACCATATAGGTAAATTGGGCTTAGATTACGAATCTTGTGTCCATTTGCTCCTACATTGCCTTCATGGGCTTCTGCCAGGCCGTGGTGTACAAGCCGCTCATCATCAACTGCATTTTAAACCATTGTATTGGGCGTTAGGCTGTTTTTTGGCCTTTGGCTGTTCAAATTGGATGAAATTACTGAAATTGTGAATCTCCACTTCAGTGTTTTTTCTCTCTTAGCTGGTCTCTTTATAATGCTTGCAATCAAGTTAGCTTGGGCATCAAGGTGATGAAATTAAATTTGAAACTCTTATCATGAAATTATACTTACAAAATTTTGAACCTTTAAAGAGCTAAGAGTGCCCAGAAAATTTTGGCCACCTTAGGATGAATATTTAGATAGAGCTAAAAATAAAAACTAAACATTGAGAAAAACAATTAAAATATATGTTGCAATGAAAATATATTATTTTGAAAAAAGAATTATATTAGTTTTCCTTGCTTTTTGTTATTGCTACCAACAGCATTTGTTTGAAATAATTAAGGTTTCCAATGCTGTACGTGTACTTTAACCTGCCATAAAATTACAAATTTATAATTGAGAAATTTTTCCGGGCTCTCTTAGCTCTTTAAAGGTTCTAAATTTTGTAAGTATAATTTCATGATAAGAGTTTCAAATTTAATTTCATCACCTTAGAGCCCAAGCTAGTTTCATGATAAGATGTATCAAATAAATTTCATTACCTTGATGCCCAAGCTAACTTGATTGCAAGCATTATAAAGAGACCAGCTAAGAGAGAAAAAACACTGAAGCAGAGATTCACAATTTCAGTAATTAAACACAAAGGGGAACCCTTATGAAAAAAATCAAAAATCCTAGAAATTTTTGTTACAATGTATGTAGGATCTGGGAATTTCTTCCAAATGTGAGTTTAAAATTTGAACCTTTTTTAATAATTCTACCGAAAAACGGTTAGAAAAACAAATTTGCTGGGTCACAGCTGGAATTAGAAAATGGTAACGAAAAATTGAGCTTTCAAAAATTTAAGGAATTGGTCAGGGAATGGCTGATTTCCAGCCGTCCCCAGGCCACCAGCAGGCACCCTGTTGTCAAATTTAATTTCATCACCTTATAGCCCAAGGATAGTTTTCATGATAAGATTAATCAAATATAATTTCATCACCTTGGTGCGCAATCTATTTTAAGTGCAAGCATTAAAAAGAGACCAGCAAAGAGACAATTAAACACTAAATCAGAGATTTACAATTTTAGTAATATAGCCCCAGTAATATAGGTCCTGCCCCTTTTTCGGAGATCTAGCTATTGGAGAGGCTTTGTAACAAAATGACTCTGACCCTCTGACTCTGGCTCTCTTCTCCTTCCTTTTACAGTGTCTGCCTCAAGTTAGTGGAGGATGGGGCTACCAGCTTCATCCACGGTGATCCCGGCGTCGGTCCAGTGACTATCGTAGGGGCCGCAGTTGACCAAGTGGGGCTCATTGACGTTCCAGGGCTGGCAGATGCGGCCACTCACCTGCCCAATGTATCCTCGGTCAGCTCAGCTCCAGCCAAAAATGCGCTTCCAAACGGTTGTGCTTTTGTGACCAGCTTCAGCGTAGGACTGGCCACCATCGATGCAGGCATCGATGCCCTCGTTCCCGCAGGCATCCTCGATCACACAGTTCACTGCAAACCCAAGTTGGGCGGCCGCTTTTTAGGAGTTGTGGATGCAGCAACTGATAAACCAGTCAATGCTGCTAGTTCACAGTCGAGTGTAGAAAGTATATCCGATGTGTTGCATAGGCGAGCTCTGAATCATCCGTAATACACCATGGGTTCATTTTATAGATAAAAACGCCAGTCCACTGTTGACAAAGTCAGTGAGAACCAATTGATTGTTTACCGGAGAATGCACGAAGAAGTAGATTGGAAATAAGCAACGCTCGAAGAATCTCTCTCATGCAAATCATGTTGCGCTTCTCTAATAGGTCTGCGTGTCCGATCTGTTAGCCTCTGCCCTCGCCTTAGCTACGCTATCTATACATTGAATGATTGACTGCTACGTGCAGATTAGTCGCCACCTTTGCTTGCCACCCACTCCCCCCCCCCCAGTTAGTAAGTGGTCGGTAGAAGAGAAAGTAGCAATATGGGGTAGGAGGCGATTGAGTAGCACTTCAACCTAATCACCCGAGTAGGCTATCACGCTTGAGTGGCAGTCATTCCTGTCATCATCAGCTTAGATCACTTGAGACTGGAAACCTGCAACCGATTAAAGTAACATAGTGCACTAGGGGTAGTGCACTACCCTAGCAATGCTTAAGGGGGTAGTGCACTATGGGTAGTGCACTAGGGGTAGTGCACTAGGGGTAGTGCATTAAAGTATGGTAGTGCACTAGGGGTAGTGCATTAAAGTATGGTAGTGCACTAGGGGTAGTGCACTAGGCCACTAGGGCACCAGGGGTAATCACCTCCGGAGGTGGCTAGGAGGGGGTAGTGCGTTTTAAAATCACATATATTCTCCTTTTACATGGCTGAAATGGTTCAAAATTGGCCTATACCGACCCTTATTGGTCCCTAAGACTTGATGAGACTTGCTTTGTTTCATATGGAAAATGAAAATGTGGATTATTGCCCAAAAAGTGAAAAACAAATGAAAAATGAAAACTTTTCCATATAACAATCATTTCCATTTCCATCAAAAGCTGAGAAGTTGTTTAGTTGAAGAAAAATTTGCTTTCATCAACAACTAATCTTTCCCTTAAAGGCACAATGCCAAAAAGTGCACCCCCTGAGATCAAGCTCAAATTTCTTTGTGGATACAAGGCACCAAGATAGTTCATGGAAGGCAAATTCACCACCCATCCTTTTCTAAGTAAAGACTAAAGTAAAGACATGTAAAGACGAAGTATAGTAACTCTTATATTTATTTTGCTTTTTCATTTAATTTTGTCTATCAAGCAAATACCCTCTTGATGAGGCTCTCCCTGGATCTTGTGTCTTTCAACGCTAATGGGCAGCAGTGATGTGACCATAGCATCTAGACCAATGCCATTTGTAAAGTAAGCAGCGATAAGAATGGTTGAATAATGAGTAGTAATTTCCTCATTTCATTGTATTCTCCTAGTGATATTAATTTGTAATTAGCTTTTAGGCAACATAGATTAGCCAAAAACGTGCCTATTCAGTATTCACTTCATCATCTTTAGCTTATAAAGAAGCTAAAACAATAGCCAGTTGTAATAGCTCGGCTTTCCTTGGCCCAACGGAAAATCATCGTCATTTGAAAGTTCTTAGCGTTACAACACAAACCGAATCTAAACGCCACGTTACCTGATTTGTCACTCAGCGCCACGATTTTTAAATGACTCATCTTCACTATGCTTGGTGCCTTAAACTAAGACTAGGCCTTATGAAACGAAATGTAAATTTCTGAAAACTTATCAGGCGGCTATCGCCAATAGGCTCTTCTCATAAACTTGCTTTTAGGAATGAATAGGAAGTTTAGACTGCTGGTAAAGCTTGGAACATGACATATTCACAGCAATCACAGCAATCACATAGTAAGCTTAAATTTAATTTGCTCGCAGCTAATGTGGTACAAAATTGGCTTGATAAAGTTGCCTTATTATGATTTTAAAATAATTCCTCTTTCTTAAAGCACAAGCCTACTCCAGCCTGTCTGGTGAGTCGGAGAAATGGGTGAATTGGATTACGATTGGGGAAATCGCTATGACCGATAGAAGAGGAAGCTGGAATTGGTTCATTGGTGAGGCTATCAAGGACTATTTTTCATTGGTGGCCTTATCATTGGTGGCTGATAAGAAGCAGATAGAGTCAGTGAAATTAAATTTCTTCGATGCAGTTTTTAAGTTGTTTAAAAGGACTGCGATCCTTCCACAGGCACCTAACAATAGACTCGGCTCACTCAAGGGGCTACCGGATACGTTACACAAATAGAATGATGCCTATGTCGAGTAACTTAATGGATGATGGGATTCACTGTTTCCTTTTACGCTCTGTGACTGTTTCCAAAAAGTTTCAAAGTGATCGAACGTAAAACTTGCTTAGCCCCTGTGATAGGCAATATTATTAGATGCTTTGAGTTTTGAAAGTCCTCTTCACTTTCACTCTGCATGGCTGCAAAGAGAAAAACGACGCCATTTGGAAAATACACTGGCAGCCATTGCAAGCTTTTTTCATTCATTAATTATTTCATTCATTTATTTTCTATTCAAAAAATTCAAAAAACCCTTGATTGCGTAAAAGCGCGAAAAGCCCGCGCATTGATCCTGAAAATAGTTTTGCTTCATGGGTTTTTAAACTTTTTTTTCGCGGCCGCAGGCCGCCTGCCGCGGAGGGCAGGGCAGTCAGAGCTCCGGAGGCCGGAGGGCATGGGTGCGGAGGCCCCTACGCTTCGCCTAGCATGCTTCGCATGCTAGGCTACGCTCCGGGGCCTCCACACCCATGCCCAGAGGCCGGAGGAGCTCTGGCGCCCTCCCTGCCCGGAGCGGCGGGAGGCCAAGGCCCGCTTATACAGTTACCCCATTTTTCGTCCGTCTGTCCGCATATATATATATATATATATATATATATATATATAATTTATATATATATATATGAGGTTGTGATTCCGGAGCCCGTACTCCTCGGTTTTTCAACGAAATTCGCTGATTTTTTGCATGAAGGTCCGTATAGGTGGTGGCTCGGGACGTTTTTTTGCGATCGGCGCTATTTTGCTTGGTTCTAGATTTATGGTCAAAAAACCAGTGTTGCCGTTTTTTTATGCCATAATGTGTACATTACAGAATCTTATACAATCCATATAATGTATAGTATTGTATAATTGGCCGATTCTAATGTGAATGTATGTATAATTTTTGAGGGGCCAAGATATGCCATAGTTATGCCATAACTGGGCCTGTTATGGCATAACTTGGCTTGATATGGGCTAGTTATGGGAACGTTGATGCTCCAGTCTGCATTGTGGGATTTTGCTAATCAACCAATGCATAGATTGCAGAGGTGCAGCAAAAATTTCAGCTTCTCTGTGCTGTTCGCCATGCAACCAATGCATAGATTGCAGAGGTGCAGCAAAGGCTCCAGCTTCTCTGTGTCGTTTGCCATGCAACCAATGCATAGATTGCAGAGGTGCAGCAAAGGCTACAGCTTCTCTGTGCTGTTCGCCATGCAACCAATGCATAGATTGCAAAGGTGCAGCAAAGGCTCCAGCTTCTCTGTGCCTGTTCGCCATGCAACCAATGCATAATTTGCAGAGGTGCAGCAAAGGCTCCAGCTTCTCTTGTGCTGTTGGCGTTACGCCGAAATGGCGTTACGCCGAAGCGGCGTAATGCCGATTCGGGGACTTTACGCCCCGATTCGGCGTTACGCCGATTCGGCGTTACGCCATTTCGGCGTTACGCCATTTCGGCGTCTTACGTGATTTGAGGCGTCACGCCATTTCGGCGTTACGCCGCATAGATTGCAGAGGTGCAGCAAAGGCTTCAGCTTCTCTGTGCTGTTCGCCATGCAACCAATGCATAGATTGCAAAGGTGCAGGAAAGGCTCCAGCTTCTCTGTGCTGTTCGCCATGCAACCAATGCATAGATTGCAGAGGTGCAGCAAAGGCTCCAGCTTCTCTG